>PVKB01007945.1:0-16099 GCA_004027205.1 Ctenodactylus gundi
TGGTTTGGCAGCAGGGCTGGCAGCAGCTGGACCCGCCGCTGGTGTGGCCACAGCAGCTGGGCTGGCAGCAGGGGGAGCTGCAGGAGCTGGTGGTACAGGCTGGTCTCCAGCAGGTGGTCCTGCAGCAGGTGGTCCTGAAGGGGACAGGCTGGCAGCAAGGGGAGCAGCAGGAGTTGGTCATGGTGTCAGGTGTGGAGGGTGGACTGTCCTCAGGTCAGTTTCCCAGATTGTGAGAACGTCTTCAGGTCTGGGTTATTTATGCACTGACATCCCACGTGTGGACCAATAAGATTTGCCTTGTTGTTTACTTTCTATGGCTCATGCGGCAATGGTCCAATAAGAAGTTGTTTCCTAAGTATTATAAATCTCCTGAAAACGATGCTTACACATAAGGTAATTGTGTATAATTCGTTGGGAATAGCTCTAGAAATCATCATCAGCATTGTGCTGGCTCTGACCCTGACCTTCCATCTCCTCTTTCCCCGTGGCCAGGGGCGGGTCTGAAGTTTGTCTTTCTTTTCCTACTTCCTTTGAGCTGGGTGTGTCCCGGGGGAGAGTTATGATGGTGACGTGTTTCCGGTTCCAAACAACATCTATGTCTAGGTCCAAATCTCTTCCCCCAGCAAAATCTGCTCATTCAAATTCCCATGAGATGTATTTATCTGCAGCAACTGCTGTGCATGTTATACCAGTTTTGTCAGAGAATACACAGGTTCAGTGCCCTTGACACCCAAACCGGAAGATACAGGCAGAAGAAAAACACAGAGAACCATCAGCAACTGTCAATCAGTTTAGGTCACACCACTGCAGCTCAGCGGCGTCAGTCTCCTCAGGTGGGATGCCCCAGCCGTGCATTCTTATTTGCGTAAAACTAGGAAATTATATGGGATGAAACCTTAAGTAGTTTCATTTTTAGAAGGAACTTAAGCAAAATGTATTCATGCACAATAGCATACATTTCTGTGCATAGCTTGACCGATGTGGCAAAGGGAATAAGCAGCATGTTTATTATTCTGTCAGGAAATCTTGGTGTGTTCTCGTAGCGGTGCTGTTTCCCCCATGAATATCTATCTCTCCCGCTCCTGTCCTCAAGGTAGCTAGTATGTTCACTTACAAAACTTCGCTCAAAGTGAAACGATACAACCTTTGTGGTTTCTTTTGCTCAAAATTATGTTTGAGAGACTTTGTTGCACAGAGTGGTCATTTGTTCATTCATTTCTCTTTTCATGTCGTTGTGTGAGTGGACCAAGGTGATAAATGCACTCCATTGTGGGTGGACACTCCCCTGTGCCTTTCTTAAATTTAATACTGCGTAGATAGTCAATTTTTTTCTGTGGCATTTATAACACTTTCTGTTCTTTTTCTCATTTTATTACTATGTATAAATGCAATACATAATGTTTACATTGAACTGGAGTATTATTTTGTGCACATATATATGACGTCAGAGTTACAAATTCTTCCCCTCTTTCTTTTTTGACCTTCTGATACACTTTCCCTTCCTCCACGACTCTCCCATCCTCCCCCAATTTAGTTCTATGGAATAACTGTACTCTGGGTTTCCCATATTAGAGAAACCATTCTGTGTTTAACCTTCTGTGTCTGACACACTTTACTGAGAACTATGGTCTTAAGTGGCACTCATTGACCTACAAAACCCTCAAAGCTATCTGTCTTTATAGGTGAGCAGTATTCCACTGTGTACATATACCTTACCAATTTATGTGTTCATTGGTCTTTTCTGGGTCTTTCTGTGTCTTTCACATTTTAGCTATGGTTAGTTGTGATGCTATGAACATGGGCATACATATGTCTCTTTTATATGATGCTTTTAACTCTTTTGGAAAGATTCTCTAGAACAAGTATCGCTAGATCAAAGGGGTATTTATTTTTAGCCTTTTGAGGAATTTCCATACTGCCCTCCACAGTGGTTGTACCAGTTTACAATCCCATCAACAGTGTAAGAGGGCTCCTTTCCCCCCTCAACACTTCCTGTTCTTCTTCAATAGACTGATGGCTAACCTAAGATGGTGTAGAAATTGCCCTACATCAAATCCTAGAAATGCTGTTTTCTTTTTGTGTTTGTGTGCTCATAATCCTTGGGATTACTTTCCATATAGCATGAGGTAGAAGGCAACCTTTGTTCCTCCTCAGTTTCCCTCCCCTGCCTTTTCTCCACTTACCTCCTGTGACAACTTTATGACCAGTTAAGGAACTTATGTGGATAGTTTCCTTTCTGACTTTACTATTTGGGTTAATAAAATCCACAGGGAGAAAAAGAGGCACCAAAGGCCACGCCACTTCTTTTCTTAGATCTTTTTTCTACAATTTCTCCTGGTTTCGGTGGACCTCCAACTATTCATAGTCATTGTCAATTGGGTCGTTGTAATGAACCATGTAATATTTTTCTGCCATAGAATTCAACTATTGCTGTACTGGAGCAGATAAGACATCTCTTTATTTCTTATAGGGGTTAATAAACTTGACATATTGATTTTATGAGCTTGATGAAGTTAAGTTCTCCCCAAAGGTACTTCCACCCTCATGTTGTAAAAATTGGCAATGTTTTCAGAAGACTAAACATTACATGGCTTCTTTAAGAAGAGAAACACCAAATAAGAAGGTGAGAGAGTCAAATAAGAGAGGTGGTAGGAAACAAGCATGCGGATTTGTGGAGAGGGAGAGGGGGTGGTGGAGGAGGAGAGAAGGCGGCAAGAGGGGAAGGGAAAGTTAAGGTGATGAAGTCACCACATGCATGTGAACCAGCTCTTCAAGGTGAATGTAACCATTGTGTATCACAAATACATGCTAATAAAAAGAATGGCTTTGGGGAAAATAAATAACTAAATACAGCTAATGTTTGGAGTCTGCAAGGCTGACCCTTGTAAATGTTTTGGCGTGGCAATTACTACCCTGGAAGCTTTGCAGAAGACAGCCTTTTCTCCCCTGGGGAGCGCCTCCTAAGTATGTATGGCGCTGCATGCTTCCTTAAAAAGATTACATTGTTTAGTTGCTTATGGACTTCATAAAAACAATAGCATCTAAGTGGCCAGTGTTGAGTCATACAAAAATATCTAGTACCTTTAAAAGTCCAATAGTAAAAATTGATCATAGGAAGCTTTGAGTCCTTGATAAATGACCCAGATGATGCTTGAATCCCTGTCGTGTTTAGCATTCACATACTCAGAATGATATTCGCATTAATTTCCTTCCATTCTGGGTATATGAACTATATTAACTGGCTGTAGTCTCTGGGAGGTTCCTATCCGTATTATTCATCTTCTAGTCCAATGCCTCTTTCCAGGACACCACGTTGATTTTTCTCCTAGACACAGGACTTTGCCTTCACACTGAACAGACTACAGACTATGCTCTGACCATGCTACACAGTGCTTCTTTTCCCTAGCCATTAAGGTATTTTTTTTCAAGACAAGGTCTCACTCTATAGTCCAGGCTGGTCCTGAATTCACTATGTATCCCAGTCTGGCCTTGAGCTCACAGCAACCCTCCTGCCTCAGCATCCTGAGTGCTGGAATTACAGGAACACACCACCACCATCAAAATCTTTAAGATGGTTGCTGTTTTCCAAAGTCTGTACCACAGGCAGTGCCAACTTCATTTTGCTTTGTTAGAATTGAGTTCAGGGTGCTTTGGTGGAATACTCAGTCTTGTCCTATTTGATTTTAGTGGAAAGAGAATGTCGTCAAGTGGCCACACCGAGGATGTTTTTTTTTTTTTCTTGGCACCTCTTGCACCTGTGCCTGTTCTTTAGGCTCATCACGGCTGCATCCTCCATCATCTGTTACTATTTCGTCTGTAGTTAAGTTTCCTCGATGACCACATGTGGAATTACCCCCCCCCCCCTCTTATTTTCATCCATGTGTTTCTCCATTGTAAAGAAGATACACCCGAGTAGGAATTGGGAATGGGGGATGCAAGAAAACACAATGAACTTGGCAGAGTCCTGAGCTACTGCTCCTTGACTCACAGACTGTGAACCTGCACAGATGACTTAGCCCGTTTGAGTCTCTTGTGTAAGACAGCATCTGGTCCAGAAACAGACATTTCATCAGTTATGTTTATAGGCAGAACTTACTATAAATGAATGTCAATTAGGTATTGGAGGACGAAGTGAAAAGGGAAGACTAAGATGCCATGATATGGTGGCCACAGGAAGCAACGATCACCTATGGCTGGCAGAACGTAGGGGACACAGAACACAGGACCTGGGGAAGAGGCTGGATTGTTGAATTGAGAAAACAAATGAGGAGTTCTGCAGAGCTGAGAACAGGTCCCTAAATGGGAGCATCCATCCCCAGCGATAGCAAAGGCCATTGATTAAATCAGGATGATGAATTTAAGGTGTATCTTGACACATTAAATGAAAATATTTTCAAGGTTTTCATTAAAAGCACAAAACACCGGATTCAATGATGGTAACTTTAACACCAAGCAGCTGAACCTGGGTATCTTATTTTTTTGCTGCAGGGGACTGGGCTCAATTCTAATTAACATAATATTTTGCATACTGAGCTCCAAATCGTTGAGCGACCAGAGCACAGTCCTACCCTGGGGACACAGTCTTTACATTTAGTGCTGAGGGGAATGTTTTAGAAGCAGCTAGTCTGATGACTAAAATATTTTGCTCTGAATCAGAATTTAAAAATACAGGTGTCAGGAAGTGTGTTAAATGCAGGAACCAAAGTGACAATAATGACTCGATCATTTATTAATGGGGCAAAGATAGAAAATGGACAGAATTCCTTGGATAATTAGCAAATTTTATATTTGGGAAACTTTTTTTTTTAAAAGAGCTTCTCATTTTCAATAGCAACAAAGTGAACTCCGTCTCACTTTTGTTGGCTCAGATTTCCGTTTTGTTTCAGGAGTGCTGCTGTGTCTGTAGCTGACACAGTCTGCTATTGGTTGCAAAGTTAAAAAAGGAGAGCCTGTCTGCTGGTCCACCATATGGGTAATGGCGTTACCAGTCCATCTTGTGAAGTGATCTGTTGCTGTTCACTGAGACAGGATGGAGTCATGTAGAGAAGGGATGGGTGGATTGGTGTTTGTGTCTCTCGCCTGAACATGGGCCCAGCGCATAGTGGAACCACCACACAATTATTGAATGAAGAAGTCTAAGTTTACTGGCTTGAAAAGTGGAATAGAGGTAACTTGTAACAGAACTATTGGAGAATTAGTGTGTCACGTTGGAAAAGAAACAGAATTGTCAATTTTGTTTTGAACAAGTTAAACTTGAAGCCACATGCCTTTAAGATTTTTGGCGTCTGTATAATTACAAGTGTGCAGTGTTGATTTTATTATGAGTCATTTTGCTGGTAGTCACAGTGATCATTTCATTATACACGTTAATAGATAATAAAGCATATATGACTTTTTGCATATTAACATATCCATATTTGCATTTTTTAAGTATTGCCCAAGACAAAGGGCCTGTGACTGCCAAATCAAATGATCGTATGACATGAAGATGGCTGGTGTTATACTCGCAATCCCAGTGACACCCTAAAAAGTGCAAGAAAAAAAAAACGAATGTGATGACACCGTGGTAAAAAAAGACCTAACTCTGGTAGGGAAAAAGAGCCAAGTAAGTGAAAGTCTCGTAAACACACATTAAAAAAATCGAGGCTAACTGCAACAATGCTAAGCCACAATCAGAATGTGGGAGGATATCTCTTTTGATAAGATAAATAACAGTAAGAGAATAACCTTGAACATAGTGATAGTAGCTACTCAGCAGGCTACAAAAAGAAACTTGGCTAAAAGAATACTCTCATACTCAAGAGACTCATATGACACAAAAGCCACCCAGGGCCTCCCTCCATGTGCCATGGTCACCTCCTGTCATGGACTCACCTGCTCTGACCAGGGTTGTGGCCACACCCTTCTGCAAGAGAAGATCTGTGGCAGCGTCTGACGCCCTCATGCCGCTCGTTGTCACTCAACCTCCGGTCAGTCCTCTTACTGAACATTGTTCTCGACCCCTACCCCTCGGGCTGACCCAGTGTTTGCCAGTGTATCAGTTGTTCTCCTTTTTCCTCTGCACATGGCCTTGTACCGATTCGTCACAATGCCAGCCATACCATTGGTCACGCCACCAAGAAGCTATTTGAAAAGCAATTTACTTAAACTAATAAAACACAGAATTGTTACATTCTATGCCTCTTACCTTGGGAATCAGTCAGATGACCAGATGTGTCACGCTACCTCTCTGGAGAGGGCTCCTCAATTTGCCGTAGCCAAGCACGGTTTGGCCTTTGCAAGAATTAGGTGTGACAGCATGACTGTGTACCAATAAATATTTACTCTTGGTATTAGAAACATTTGTGGCCCTTAGGTATATGTTAGCATTATTTATTTATTTGGAGAACAGTTTAGCTTTTGGTCATGTGAACAATGAATACTGATTTTCTATATATATCATTTAAAGCCTATATTGCTTAAAATGCCAACCCATTAAGCCAGATTTCCTACTTACTTTCTATCAAATTTACAGAGACAAAACAAAAACTTCTTCCTTTTTTTCCCAACATTTGAATTGTGGAGCTATTAGAAAACTATTGAGCTCTGAAAAGTGCGTAAGATGAGTGAGACCCATAGTCCCATCCAACAGGCAACTCATTATGCTATCATGGATTTAATAGGTCTTATGGAAGGTGGTATATTCTGGTGATATTAATTAAAAAGAGGAATGTAATCTATGGGAGAAGAGTAATATGCAAGAATAGATTCATAGAAATAGAACATATCAATCCTAAAACATCAGGCAAATATGTACAGCTCACAAATACCTATGACAAAAGTACCATCAAAGAGAACTGGATGATGTTGGCTAGTTATGCTCTTATGAAATTAATTACTACAAAATGGGTACTGAGAAAAGTCTGTAGTTATTTTAAAGAGGAAGAGCATCTCTAAGCTGTCTTCTCTTCCTCTGGACAGAGAGGACAAACACCTCCAAACCAAAAAACGACTATAGAAGTGTGGCTTAAGTAGACCAGAACCCTAAGGCTATGATACCTGTCCTTACTGAGGCCCTGATAATGCCTTCCTCGTGAAGTACGCTGTCCCCCACACAACTAACTCCTGATGTTACAAGAACTTTGGTTAAATTCAAGCTAATTCAAAAAAATCCCCTGTCATAAATTCAGAAGAAATATGTTAAATTCACAATCATCACAGAGACCTTAATACATATTTCAAAATGTTAATTTCAAGAAGAAAAATAAACGAGTGCAAATTTGGATAAACAAGGAAGCTTGGATAAGATGGTAACTGTTTTAAATGCAGTGTTTATTTATGCACTGTCTTATGCCTAACAAATTGAATTCTCATATAAGGTCAGGTTATTTTTAAAAATAAGAAAGTACCAATCGCAAAGAAACCGTGAGCTTTTTTTCCTTTCCCCAACACACATTGAAATTGGACATCAAAAGCAGGAATATAGTATGAGCATGCTTCCACCCACATCCCTCCTAACCTCCTGTTTCCCTCCTCCTGAATAATTCAGTCTAAATAGAAAGCAGGAGCAAGGCACGGTCTAAAGAAATGTCATTTTGTTTTCTCCAAATAATTTTAAATTTAAGGAAGAGTTGCAAGAATCAAGAGGTTTCATTTTCTTTGTAACAAATTGATGTTTCCTCCCCTCTAAACACTAGTGTGTGTTTCTACAAAGGGTCCTCTGCTTCTCATCCACAGTTGGCACCAAAATCAAGTGTTTGTTCTTACAAATAATGCTGCGAAGACTGTCCTTGTCTTTATATACCGGAATACATGTATAGGGCATCTTTTGAATGCTATTTCCAAAAGTAACATTGTTAAATCAAGAAAGCTTAATTTGAAAGCCTAATAATAGAAGATACTATTGAATGTAAGAACTATTAAGGCACTGTTAAATCTTAAACATGATTTAATTACCACGTAGATTTGTTGCCTTAGTTTAGACCCCTGACGTTTTTACATGAAAATGTCTGTTTCTTTATGATTTCAACAATTTATTAAAAATTTTAAGCTCAGATACATTTACTTATCACTATGAATAGCAACTATTCACTGTTACATTCTCACAGCATAGAGTAGGACCAGTGTCCTTGTGAAAACAGTAGGTCATTGGTAGGTGGTCTGATGAATGTATAAATTGTTTGGTAAAATTATTTTTTAAATTGAGAGATTGACTGTTTTTCATTAGTGTTATTTTCTCAATTTTCTGATTAGTTATTTTAGTTTAGCTTATGTGGTTGTAGTAAGTATTCAGGAAATTATGTTAGACTAATGAAGGTATTTGCTATTTATTTCCATTTGTCTTTTAGCATTTTTAGTTGTTGCTTGCTATTTTTTAAAAAAATAGGTATCTAAATTTTTTGTTGCAAAAATTTTCGTTCTTTTATCTTTATTGCTATTAATTTTTATATCTTAAGAAAGTCATTCTAGGGGCTGGAGGAATATAGCTCACAGGTTAAGAATATTTGCCTGGCAAATGCAGGGCCTTGGGCTCGGTTTTCCAGAACCATATAGGCTGGTGTGGGGGCAGAAAACAAATGGATCAATAGAAATAAAGGTCTGCACCACTGGTCCTGGCTCAAAATATTTTTTTAAAAAGAAAATCATTCTACTTCAAATATATTAAGGGAAAAAAATGTAAATTTTTTTTAGTACTTTTGCTGTTTACTTATTTCTCAAAAGAGTTTTTAGAACATAAGAGACACAGTACTACTAGGGTCTGGTATGATCTGCAAAGCCCTCAGGATGATTCATAAAATGTTGAATTACATATGACTTGGAACATGACAACCAATCTCGTGAGTCAGATTAAGAGTCTTTGAACCGACATGATACATATGAGGAAGGAGACAAGGGGTACTTGGAAGGAAAGACTGGGTTGGTTAATCTAACTCAGAAGGAAACAACGCATTCCTTCTAACCTTCGTGTAGATTCTTCCACAATTACCTAGGGTGATAGTCACTTATCTATTAAGATAAACAATAACAAGGAAATAGCTCCTGACATGGTGACAGCAACTGGGTATAAAAGTGGACGTGGAACAGGCAGACTCCACATTTGGGAAACTCACCTTCTCAGAAACCCGCCCAGAACCTCCAGCCTCTGCCAACATGGTCAACTCCTGTCGTGGCTCGGTCTCCTCTGAGCAGGGCTGTGGCCAAGACTCCTGCCAGGAATCTTGCTGCCAGACCACCTGCTGTAGCACCACCTGCTGCCGCCCCAGCTGTGGTGTGTCCAGCTGCTGCCAGTCCTCTTGCCGTCGCAGCTGTGGAGTGTCCAGCTGCTCCCGTCCAGTCTGCCAGACCACCTGCCGTCCCAGCTGTGGAGTGTCCAGCTGCTCCCGTCCAGTCTGCCAGACCACCTGCCGTCCCAGCTGTGGAGTGTCCAGCTGTTTCCGCCCAGTCTGCCAGACCACCTGCCGTCCCAGCTGTGGAGTGTCCAGCTGTTTCCGCCCAGTCTGCCAGACCACCTGCCGTCCCAGCTGTGGAGTGTCCAGCTGTTTCCGCCCAGTCTGCCAGACCACCTGCCGTCCCAGCTGTGGAGTGTCCAGCTGCATCCGCCCAGTCTGCCAGACCTCCTGCTGCCATACAACTTGCTGTCACTCTAGTGGTTGTGGGTCCTCTTGTTGAACCTCCTATCTGACTACCAACCATGAGCCAGCTATCATCATACCAACGTGAAAGTGTCATCCATATTAACTTCTGTATGTGCTTAATTGCCACCAGCTTGCCTATCTTGCCATACCAGTAAGAAGTACACACACACACACACACACACACACACACACACACACACACACACACCACTCACATCTCCCATAGATTTCGCCTCTGCATCCAGACCTCTGGTACATGAGGCAGTTATATTAAACCTCGACTTTCACAATTATATATGAACTATCCCTCCATAAATAAACATCACCTTAATAGAATAACTTCTTATAGCTTTCTTCAATTATTGTTTAGAATTTTTAGTTTCTTTTCTAATATTTCTTTCAAGGTAAGCTATAGATTTCCATAGCCAGCAAAGACCATTGATTTTGCTAGCACGTCAAAGATATCTGCACTCCATGTTTATTGCCATACTGTTCACATGAGCCAAGACACTAGATCAACCTAAGTGCTCATTGACTGTTGCATGGATAAATGAAATGGGAACACTATTCATTCACTAAAAGGGTGACAGCCTGTTGTTTGTGGCAATGTGGCTAGAACTGGAAGACATTATGTTAAGAGAAATCAGCCAAGTACAGGAAAAAAACTCTTCTAAGATGTCATTCCTATGTGGAATATAAAAAAGTTGAGAGTACAGGCATGACTACCAAGCTCTGAGGAGAAAAGGGGGAAGAGAGATGGAAAGATGTTGGGCTACAGTTAGATAAGAAAATTACGTTATGTGACCAATTGTGCAGCGAGGTGACGTAAGTAACAGTAAATAGCATATATTTGCAAAAAAAAAGTTAGAAAGGATATTGAATATTTTCAACACAAATACATAAGAGATATTTGAGGAGATAAATATGCTTACCTTGCTGTATCAAACATCACATGGTACCCCACAAATATACATAATTTTTACATGTCAATTAAAAAAGATTTTGAAAATGTACAACTTAGGACCACTAGGGTTAGTGAAATGAACCAGACTCAGAAGATTCAATATCACTGGTCTCTGTAATATGAGAAACCCAGAGTATAAACAAACAGTGGAGTCAGACAGGTGAGTTGTTGGGGGTTAGGAAAGATGGCTGGGGGAGAAGGTGGAATAGGGGAGGAGGAGGGAATGTGAATCGATGCGATGTGTATGTGCACGAAATTCTCAAGCTTAATGTAAACATTGTATATTGCAAATATGTACTAATAAAAATGGGGGAAAACCCATTAAATGAGTCCTTTTCAAATGAAAATGGAATCCAAACCCTTATAGAAAAGGCTTTGGGTATCTTTCAACATAAAACAACATATCTTACTTATTATTATATTGTACATTTATAAAATGATTTATATTTTTTTTATTGAATTGGAAGTTTCCCTATTCAAGCCATGAGATGACCAGTCACCAGGGGTGTTCATTGCTCTATTGGTCTCCGGGGACCATATCAAGAGATGTGACGCACATTGGCTCCCTTCAAGGATCTCACAATCTTGGGAATAAAAGGAAGGATATAAATAGATAGAACATACTGGGTAGCACTGATCAGAAACTTTGTGTCTTGGAGAAGGGTGATTATGGAAGGATTAAAAAGAAACAATAATAGAATGAGTTAAGTTAATAAAGGTGAGGACATTTTGTAGGTAAAAAAACCTCATGAGATGTGGAGGAGGTTAAAGAGACGGGAGGGATGTGTTTACATTCTTGCAATGACAAGAGTGACGTTAGCCAGGAAATCAATTGCTGTTGACCGAATGCGGCTGTAATGGTTTAGATGTGGAATGTTACCCCAAAGCCTTATGTGTTTGGAAGGTGATTGTACCATGTGGATTCATAAGGTCAATAATCCACGTACTCTATTGAGTGGATCGATTCATTGATAATTTCCTGTGCTGTTAGGAGGTGGAGCCTTGTCGGAGGGATGGGTCACCAGAGGCCCGACTTGGGAGGGTCACTTTTCCCCACCTGCTCCTCTTCAGTCTCTCTGGCCTCAATGGTATGAACAGCTGTTCTCCATCAGGCTCTTCGGTCATTGCCAACTGACCACAGATGGACTGAGACCTGAAACTGTGAGCTAAAATAAATCTTTCCTCCCTTAGCTTGTAGGCTTTGAGTCTTGTGTCCCAACTATGAGAAAGTGACTAAGACAGTGGCAGAGACTACGCTGTGCTGGCCCCACCCCAAGCCTTCTGTAACACTAAAAAAGGAAACACAAGCAAACGAGGAAGCTCCTATCAGAGTCGGCATTGTATGCGGACCAGTGAACACTTCCTTTGGAGAAGGCCCAAGAGGGGAGCTGGTAAGAGCCCCAGCGGTAGGCAAAGGTGAGGTTGCAAGGAACTGTCCTTCTTGGAAAATTCTTAGATCCCACGGATCTGTTGTACTTTAGGCAAACTTGATCAAATTCAGGCAAGCAAACGCGAAGTGTCCTGCAGCCGTATCATTTCATTTGTCCTACTTGATACCTTCTCCACTTAAAATAAAGTAGTCATTACAATGGAGAAGCTATCTTAAGGGTAAGATCAAGGAAACTGTACGGACGTTCTAATCACACCCTCTTTGATGATGATTATGATTAGAAAAGATCACAGGAAATGCATAGGTGCCCAATAAGATGTCATGCCAGACATTTCAAGTTAAAAATGTTACAGGAGAAAAATATAATGGGTAGCCACAGATAAGCGCAGTTGTTGTGTATTGCAAACAAATATTAATAAGCTAAAAGTAAATATAGAGTGAGAATCTAAATTGGTAGTTATCTCTGAGGATGACTTAGGAATTCTTGTTAAAATTATAAAGGCACATCTGTAAACAAGTAGTCTCACTTTATGGCTCTAAAGCTACCTTTTTTATTCTCTTTGATGTAGATTCTCTTCTCTTTTTTCCCCCATTTTTATTAGTGTGTGTGTGTGTGTGTGTGTGTGTGTGTGTGTGACACATAATCTTTATAATGAACTTGGAGTATTTTGTGCACATATGTATCACATCAATTTTATAATCCCTTTGCTTTCCCATTTTGGCCCTTCCACACCCTCCCCATCCCTTCTAACTCCCATGATCCCACTTGCTGGATTCTATAGAATGCCTGTAGTCTGGGTTTGCCAAACCAGAAAGACCATGCGATATTTAACATACTAAATCTTCTGCATCTGACTCACTTCGCCACTCAAATCCCCACTCTTTGCTCAGCTTCCCACCCCTGGAATGGGCTGCAGTGGCCATGTCTTGCTGCCTCTCCTCTGGGGCCAGCATCCTCTCTTGACTTTAAATGTTGCGATATCCCTACGGCCCTTGCCTTCTGGTCCTGGACGTTGATTTGTGGAGAGGTTGTTGGTTATACTAAGCTTCACTTACTTGTTAGTAGTCTGTTCATTCTTCCTTCTTCTTGACTCAGTTTCGGTAGCTGCCCATTTCTAGGAACTTATCTCTTTAGCTTGTCCAATGTGTTGGCAAATAAGTATTTATAATCGTTTCATATGAACTTTTTTATTTCTGAGATATCTGCTGTAATATTTCCTCTTTCAGTTCTGATCTTACTTATCTCAGTTTTTTCCCTCTTCTTTCTTCTTCAGTCTGCTAAGGGAATACCAAGTTTGTCGGTTCCCCTCTGCAAAGCTGTCACTGGACGGTGTCTGACGAGGTCCACCAAGAAGGACTTAGAGCAATCTCAGCTTGCCCCGATCCATGAAGTAGCAGTACATCCTGACATAAGTGCATCCTGCCTAGGTCACAGGAAAGCATTTAAGCATGTGTGTGTGTGAGAGGCATGGGCAGGTTTTAGCAGGCGGCATTAAAGAAATACACACGAAGAAGGGAATGCAGGCCCTGAAGGAAGAGGTGGATTATGATCTGGGACTGGGAGGATTTATGTGTTTTAGGAGGTAAACTTAAGGTGGATGACAGAGGATTATCTGTCAGGTTATTCTCAGTGAGCTAGGGCAGGATGAAAAAACCGTGAAAATGAGTTTATTTGCAATTTGGCCAAAACGGAAGGCAACCGTTACCTGCCATTTAGAGGTCGTTCACCTAGGTTGTTTTGCTTCCTGATGACCGGATCGAAAGAGGCCACTGATTATGATAAACAGGGAAAGGATTTTATTCAAATAAAGCTTTGAGGGGCTGGGGTGCACAGAAACTTCAAATCTCCATTCCTCTTTGGACAGGTATACAAGAATTGTTTACAGCACGAAACAGTGCAGAGATAATGTCCTTTTTCAAAGCTGGCTTTAGGTGCACAAAATAGGTCTGCCACCAGTTAGGGGTGGAGTTAACACAAGTTGTCAGAAACCTCCAATTTGCAGAAAAAAGACTAGCTAAGGTCTCACCTGGCACTCAGGACTGAAACCTTGGCCACAGGGGCGAAGTTGTCTTATCTTTCCATCTTGTACAGCTGTTGGAGCCCAGAAAAAAAAAAAAAACTTTTCATCTCCTAAAGAAAAGAAATCTAATCTTTTAAGTTTAAAACTCCATTGAGTGATCTACACAGGTAGTCCACCCTTCTCATATGCATAACAGTCATGAATTAATGTAGACTTAATCAGGCTTGGGCCACCAGAGAGCCCAGAAAATGTTGAAAATCTGGTTTTGTTGAAACCTCATTTGTACTAGGGCTAGGAATGGACGTTTGAGGAAGCTAGAGAAAAAACTTAATTTGTTCAAAAATCCTGACTTTAAAGATCTGATTTTAATATCTCAGTTTCAATCTCATACTCTTACAAGATGTCTGTCACCCTAAGACTTACCAAATGCAAAAGCCGGGTCCTATCACCTCCAAGAGGCAAATTAGAAGGACACTTGGATCTCTCTGTGGGGAGAAGTGGGAGGAGATGTGAGAAATGCTCACTTTTCTTTGGTCGCTCTTAAAGTATTACTAATTATTGACCCACTAGTTCCAAGATGAAGGCTAATTAAAAGCTTGACCCATGGGTACGGTGGGAAAGACAGGCTATAATGTCTGTAGTTAATCCTTTTTCAAGCAGGATCTGGGAGTAGGGTACTTTGACCTGTTAGCTTTGAGATGAGTTAGAGGAAATAGTGCTCCCGAGCCTGTTTAAAATTGCGTCTTTGATCACTGTGGTCCATGGAGACTCTGAAGTGGAGAGCCCCATCCACTCTCAGAGCTGGGAAATTTAGGAGTCAATCCCTTTGATAGAGCTATAAAAGCTGGAATGCTTGATGTGTGGTCCAAGTCCCAGGGAGAGGCTGAAGACTTGGTTTTATTGGGGCTTGGCGCTAGGGATGAAGAAGTCTTACTAATTACCTGTCCTGCTGGTTGAAGCAGGCTAGTCAGAAGGCTGGCTCTGGGACAACAGCTGGGAGGGAGCACACTCAGTCAAACCCCTTTCAAGGTGCAACCAGGACCTGCTGTTACCGCTCCTTTGTTCTGAGCTGAGTCTGGAGGTGGGGCTGAAAGAGGGTGAATTGCAGTACGGAGTCTTTCAAGCCTCCTCTTTGCCTTAGGGCAGTGATGAATGAGACCCAGGCATGCCCAGAGCTAGGTGATGTAGGAGCCAGTCCCTCTGGTATATTAGGGACCAACTTATTGGTGTTGACCAACTTATTCTAGGGCAGAACTTGGAGACTAGGTCTTATCTCACGGGATTGTGCTGGAGAGAAGGCTGAGGAAGTGCCCGCATACTGTTCAAACTCCCTAATCTTACTGCTCCTCTGTCCTGTTGACTTTCAGGTCAACTTGTTCTATTTTTGCCAGTTCATATGTGCCTCTGCTTCCATCTTGAAATCTCCAGGTTAGTGCAGTTCCATGCTCGACTTTGGCAACTCCTCTGCAGTCTTGAAACTCTAGTGGGGCACTGGTGTTACGACAAGCACGGTAAAGCATAGAGAAGGTCTAGGCACCTCCCCAAGCTATCTTCAGACCTGAGTCAGTGCTCCTCCCTCCTCCTGCCTGTGGTGTCCTCTTCTAGTTCGTGTGGTGGTTGCCACTGACAAGAGAAATAAAACCTTTAACTGCAGAAAGCTTTTAGAAGCCATCTGTTGTCAGCTTATACCAAAGGGTCCAGAGACAATATGACGACACAGAGGAAAACAAACCTTTGCTATAAGGCCCACTCACACCTTCCAGTGGGTTCCTTTTCATTCATCTTTTCTGATAGTTAATGTGCCTAGATTTTTAGCTTATCTGAAGCCAACGGGCCTTCTGTGAAAGTGGAAGAAAATGGTCTTATCAGATTGCAGTTTTCAACAGAATACAGGTGCTCCTGGAAGATCTACAAGGTGCTAAGACTCTCTTTAAATCATCTCATTTGCTGCCTCTCTGTGCCCCTTTTCCTCATCTTTGAAACTCATCCAAAAACCCTACGCTCTCACTTTCATGTCACGGTGCTTGTCTTGGAATTCACTCGCTGTCGCCTTTGACAATGTACTATAACCTAAGTAAACGCTTTGCCTCCTTAGTTCCTTTTAAAAAAC
>PVKB01007946.1:0-24113 GCA_004027205.1 Ctenodactylus gundi
AGGGCTCATCCTGAACTCACTATGTAGTCTAGGTTGACCTTGGAATTATGGCAGTCCTCCTCCCTCAGTCTCCTAAGTGCTGGGATTACAGGTCTAATTTTAGGTAACTAGAGGTAATTAATTACAGTTGTAATACACCTGGCTAAGTTTCATGTGGTACTGGAGAATTGAACCCAGGGCTTTGTACCTGCTAGGCAAGCACTCTAACTGCTGAGCAACACCTCTATCCTGTTTATATCCGTTGTGAGCTTTGTCAGTCTGATTAAAAAAAAACTCTACAAAAACTAGCTAACCATATATTTAATGGTGAAATACTGAATAAATTCCTCCTAATAGCAAGAACACGATAATGTCAGCTTTTACCTGTTATTCATTACAGTACTAGAAGTTCTAGCCAGTGCCATAAAGCAGGAAAAGGAAACAAAGGACATATACATCAAAAAGGAAGAAATAAAACTCCCTATTTGCAGATGATGTGATTTATTCATATAGAAAATCCTTGGGAATCTGTAAAAACACTCCTGGTTCTAAGTTTTCCATGTAAATATATATATTTTTTCCATATATATATATATATATATATATATATATATATATATATATATTAATACACACATGTATGTATTCTATTTCTTTGCTGAGACTTTCATTTTTATGGAAGTATGTTCATAATTGCTCACTGAAGCATGGTTATCATGGTTGCTGTGAGATTATTGTCAGCTAATTCCAAATCTTGGATATGCTTTGGCATGTTAGCTACTTTGGCATCTTGGTTCTTGATGTCATAGGTGATTTTTCAATTGCAGTATGGACATTTATGTATTGATTGTTGTATTAGTTACTTTTTCGTTGCTGTGACTCAATACCTGACATCCACAACTTAGGGAGGAAGTACTTATTGTAGCTTACAGTTTTAAATGTCTCGGTCTGTTTACAGGTGGGTGGGTGAAAAATGGTGGAATCACATGGTGGGGCTGCAGCCAGAGCTGGAGCTGGAGTTCCGGGAGCAGAGATCCTTACAGCGTGATTGCACAGAGAGAGACTGGGAGGAAGGTTGGAACCAGGCCATGCTCCTCTAGGTCAAGTCCTAAGTACCCCTCCCCCTTTCATACACCTCCCAGCCCTACACAGTATCTATATGAACATGAGGCTTTTGGGGTACACTTCTGATCCAAACCACCACAATTATTCTATTAAGTTTGGCATCTTTCTGTTCTTGGTATAACAGTTGACTTTTTGATGGAAACCTGGACATTTTTATATTATGATATAAGAGCCTGGTCTTCTGTTTTAATTGAGTTTCCTTGACGTGCTCCAAGAGGGAATGGAGGAGATTAAGTATCTACTTGTTATTACCACTTGGTTCCTCTACGACACTTGCTATGGTTTAGATCTTGAGTGCCCCGACTCCCCAACCTCGTGTATTGGGAACTGTGTGTTATTGGGAGGTAGGGCTTGGTTGGAAGGGACACATGTTTGGGGCTTGACCTGGAAAGAATGTGTCAACTTGTTGAAATTGGAGGGTGCCTACAGCAGAGCTTTCAGATGTTGCTGACTTGTGGGCCAGGAAGTAGGGGAGGGTACCCATGTTGGGAGTGTGAGGGGCCCAACTGGCAGCGTGACCTAAGTAAAGGAAGAAGAAACATGTTTACAGCTTCTTCTTGATGAAGTTCTAGTCTTGCCTGAGTTTCCAGATTCACTTGGCTTGTGTCTTCAATGGAGTGAGCAGCTCTCCATCCTCTGCCGTGTACTTCCATCATTGAGGACTGCCTATGAATGGACTGTGTGAGACTTTCTGAGACTGAGAGCTAAATAAATCTTTCCTCCCTTAAAATGTAGCTGTCAGGTATTTTTTTCCCAGCAACAAATAAGTAACTAAAACAAGATTCAAGTTGTGTGAGTAGCTCTTTGTTACTGCTACAATGGATGTGGGAGTTAAGCTTCTTTATGGTCTCCACTAACGGTGAAACCAGGTGGTCTTGTTGCCACTGGGCAATGATGCAAGCCCAGATGGTACAGTAGGCCAGCTCTGATGCCACCCCAGTAGTGTGGATGTGGCCCTTCTTCACTGCCAGGTAGGATGCAAGTCTAGGCTGCCCATGTAGTTTCTGCTGATGCTGCCTGGGGAAGGGCTTTGTTCAGGTGGAGATTAAAGTCCTGGCTTTCTGCTTGTCCTTCCCTTAGGGGATAGGGGGATTAGGTCACTTGGGTCCAGTCTTGAGAAGATGAACGTGTAGACTTTTCTTTTGACTTCTGTTGTTATGAATAGGACTGGTTCCCCTCCCACCGCCCCCACTTCGGTGTCTTGGAAGAAACTGTTAGTGTCTGAAAATTTCCATACATGTACAATCATGGGTCACTTAAAGATAGAGATACATTCTGAGAAATCTGTTGTTAGACATTTTGGATGTTTGGCAGATTTTTTAAAAATTTCTTTACAGAGCATGTGGGTTAGTGTGTACAATATGGTTCATCTAGGTTGAAGTCATGTGTTTTCATATATTACTACTCCTAGAAAGACTTACATAGTATAGGTGTCATAAATGGTTTACCCACTCTTCACCTATGTTGTGAATTAAATTATTTCAAAATGTTTGTAGCTCAGTGGTACCGCACTTGCCTGGCACGTGAAGGGCCCTGGGTTCAATCTCTGGTTCCAAAACAAAAGACCACCAAAAAAAAAGTTTGCTTTTTTAATTTTTTTCCTATTTTTTATTTAAATTTATATATCACCTCCCTTTCCCCTTGCCTCCCTTTCAGCACCTTTCCCATTCCTTCTCCACAAAGTCTGTCTTCTTACTTTCTTCTGTGTCTTACTTTTTCATGGCTTGGTTTCCTCATATGAAAGAAACCATGTGATATTTAACTTTCTGGGTCTGATTAATTTCGCTAGCATAATTGTCTCAAGGTGTATACATGTTCCTACAAATGACCCAAATTTGTCGTTCTTAATGGCGAAGTAATACTCCTTTGTATATACATACCACATCTTCTTTATGTGGTTGAGCATATTGGCTTTTTCCAAGGTTTGACTGTTATAAATTGTGCTGCTATAAACATGGGCATGCATACATCACTGTGGCTCAGTTAGTGTAGTATGATGACTTTAGCTCTTCTGGGAAGATACCCAGAAAGAGGTATACCTGGGTCAAATGGAATGTCAATTTTCAGTTTTCTGAGAAATCTCCACACTGCTTTCCGTAGTGGTTGTACCGTTTTATAGTCCCACCAGCAGTGTAGGAGGTTCCTTTTTCCCCACAGCCTCACCAGCATTTGCTGTTTTTTGAGTTCTTAATAGTAGTCATTCTCACTGGCATTAGATGGAACCTCAGTGTTGCTTTAATTTGCATTTCTCTGATGGCTAAATATGTTGAACATTTTTTAATGTATTGGCCATTTGGACATCTTCTGAGAACTGCTTATTTCAGATTTCCATTTTTTGATTGGGTCTTTTATTTTGGAGGGTCTGACTTTTTCAGTTCTTTGTATATTCTTGATAATAGACCTCTGAGGAGTAGCTGGTGATTTTTTTTCCATTCCTTGATGCTTTGCTGTACAGAAGGTTTTTAATTTTATATAATCCCACTTGTTGATTCTTGGTGTTATCTCTGTTGCTTTGGGTATCTTATTGAGAAAGTCCTTGTCTACTCCTAAGTTGTCAAAGGTTTAATCTACTTTTTCATCCACCAAGTTCAATGTTTTTCTTTTTGTCCTTTAATTGGAGACACAGTAATACATTTCCCAAGTATTTTGTGTAGCAATTTCTAAACCAATACATACTTTAATTATCAACTTAGCACTCTAATTTTTTTTAGCACTAGCTCAAACAGATAGAATTACTTTTTATAGTGAAAATTGCAGAAAAAAGGGGCAACTCACATTTCTGAGTACCCCTTCTGACTGACAGAAGCTTCACCCTCCTTCTATCTTCCTTTCCCCTTCTGTGATTTTCCCAATAAAATGTTCTCTTCACAAAAAAAGAAGAAAAAACTGACATGGAACTTTTTACAAGATTCACTAGCTCAGTTAGTGTTCACTAACAACAACAACAAAAAAAAATCTTCCAGTAACTCACCCACTGTACAGATTTTGAGGGTCTTTGAGTGAGCTCCAGTGTAAAAAAAAGGCCAAAGTGTTCCTGAAAAGTAATCATTAAAAGTATGCACAAGAGACTTATCACCTAAATTGTAACAGGTAATTTCATACCAGGGTCTAAAAAAAAAATGCCAGTATTATTAGGTATTACTTTTGGCAAAAGATTAATTTTCTTAAGACCTAATGCTGTGAAAGTAGTTTGGCTGAATCACCCGGATACCCCAGAAGGCTCCCATCACTAAGATGGGCTGACTGTCAAACTTCCTCCTCCTGGAAGGACCATGCTGCACACGCCCACCACCCACTCGCACTTGTCCCCCACCTCCACTTCCCAGTACTGCCAGTCCAAGCTGTAGCCGGGGGCACCCAGGACAACAGGCCACACGTAAAACCTTCGGGGGCTATCAGGGACACTTCGCATGCTCTCAAAAAGGGCACTTTTCCTGTCTTCTGAGATACTAAGTTTCCAATGTGTCCTTTCAGGATCCAGTTCAATATCGATTTTAAATTGCTTGATCGTGTATAGTCCAGAATACTGGGGAGGAAGCTGGCAACCATAACCACTCAGTTGGGGAAAAAAGCTTTAGGCCCTTTTAGGCATTTGTATTTGCGGTAGATACTCTTCGTGTTTGTCAGCTATGCTACCTTCCACTTTGCGTATCTGCTCTCCATCTCTTTTAGGAGGTATTTTAATGAGGACGCATGGTCTGCAAAGTGTTTTTTAGGCTTTCATTTAGTTCCGCTGAGGATCCGCAGCTTCATCCTGTAACTGCCTAAGAATGGTGTCTCATTCTGGAGAAACAATGAGAACTGTTCAAATTCAGATTTGATTTCCTCTGTCCTGCATCTCACCTTTCCAGCTCTGCTGACTTTCCGGTTTACATTCTGCTCACTTTCTCCACTTGCTCCACTCAGTTCAACAGCCCAGTAGCAGTCCAGTTGCTTCCTGTGATAGCTGCCTTTGATGTGGGTCAGATGTTTTGCAGCTGGTGGCTGTCAGAGATGCACTGCAGACACAGCACCACCGGGTCCTTCTAACAGAATGTGGTCTTGACCTGGTTGTGCTCCGCACACACCACCTTCTCTTCCTGCCTCTTCCTCTTGCTTCTTTTTATGGGGAGTAGCTTAGTGATTTTAGTCACGTTTCCTAGCTTGAGATTTTAAAAGGTCTAAATCAAGAGACCACCTAACACCAATTGGGGCAAGGTAAGGTTATTTATTTATAGCTGGGTTAATGGACTCCAGCCAGGCTGTCCCTGGACTCTGAGTGAGTTTCCAGAAAGCAGCCCTGAGCAGGCTTAGCAAAGGGTTTATAAAGGCACCAGAGGAGTGATTTTACACCATTACATAGCAACCACATAACAACCAATCATAACTTGACAATTGGGCATTCATTTTGGGCAGCCTGTTCTATCATCATGAAGTGGCCAGTGAGATTTGGATTTCTTTGTCTTACTGGGCTTGTTATGTTATTACAAAGTAACCAATTATAGTTTGATTCCCAGTTGTTCCTTTTGGCAGGAGCTACATGACTAAAGTCGGGAGTGTGAGGGGGAAGTTAAGCCTCTAAGTTTATCATGACTCCAGGAACATCCTGATAAGCACACAAGCAAGATACAGAAACCAGAATGCAGTTAATAGTCCTTGGCAATTGCCAGAGTACAGGGCATCACAAGATAAACTCACAACTTGGTTACAGAAAGTTACAACAATTTAGGGTTACGGAAAATTACAGAATTACAAAAGTACAGAGAGTTACAGCACTGTAGGGTTATAGGGAATTAAAAGGTTACAGAAGTCAGAGGCTTTTATGGCACTTTTACACTTGATACAATTAGCAGAAGTTACAGAAATGACAGGCATTTAACCAGCTCATATAGCAAACACATAACTTGAATAGCATAAGCACCACAAAATGAAGTCACTCTAGTCATCACAATTTCCACAGAGATTGTTCCTCAGCTTCCTTTCTGGACAGGGAATATAGCAAGAAGGGCAGGGGAAAACTCTTCATGAGGTCCTTCCAGGACTTATTGATGCAGGCAAGACAGTAGTTCTGGCCACAGCTGATGGTCACCGGGTTCTTCAAGTACTCCAGACAGATGGGACAGCTCGCGTCAGCTCTGAAGTCCTCCAGGGCTGTTGCTAACTCATTGAACCTTGAACAGAGGGGTGGGCACAGAGCGTGTTCTAGAGCAGGGTGTCCTCTCGGGCCACCCTGCAGACTATCTAGTCCAGTCCCACGAACTTGGCACGTTGACAGCAGCTTCTGAAAACCTTGGTTAGCTTTCTATATCTTAGCTGCAAGCTATGGCACCAGCAGTACTTTAGAGCCTGGAGCACTGCACAGACTGTAAGCTCTTTGCTGTCTTTGACAGTCACTGGAAGTTAAACCTAACAGCTTTCTTCCTCAAGAACGTAGTCTCAGGTCTAAAATAATGACTCCTTCCGGTGTATTGGTACATGCAGTCTGAAAAGCTGAGGCAGGAGAATTCCAAGTTCAGGTGCCACCTGGACACATTAGAAATTTAGGTATATTCTGTTTCAAAAAATAGACTCAGTGTGAAGATCATGGGTTCAATGCCAGTCCTGGTGCAGGCTGCTCTGTGCTCTCTGGCTGATGTTGCCATTTTTATGTCTAAGTCTTTGATCCATTTTGATTTGATTTTGGTGCATGGTGTAAGTTGTGGATCTAGTTTCATTTTTCTGTGCGTGGTTAGCCAGTTTTCCCAGCACCATTTGTTAGAGACCATCTTTATTCCCGTGTATAATTTTGGCCCCTTTGTCTAAGATCAGATGGCTGAAGGTACTTGTGGGTACCAAAATGATTTCTTAAATAACTGCAGAGGTTTAAGGAATTGTTTTCCACACTGCCCACCCTCGCCTTAGGAAATCATTTCCATTATTACTACTTTTGTTAGTCTTGTGTTCCTATGAAACTGTGAATCTCTGCTTCATGTGTGGCTCTGTCTGTTGGCTTGTATAAATAACATATGAGTCAGCTGCTGATTATGCAATATTAGAGGCTGTTTTGGCACTCATGAAAGTAACTTATAAGTTCGTATTTTAAGCTGGCTTGCTTTTTAGAACAGGATCTTTCTATAAATTATAGTAATGTACGAGACTTAAAACAGTTTTCAACTAACTCTGAGATAATACTCAGTTTTTAGTTAATATATCTTTAAACCAAATTGTTCAATGACTTTATTTTGGCGGAAAAGCAGTTTGTCTAGAATGAAGGAGATTGGAACAAGGACAGTGTGATACTCTGCCAATTTTGTGAGTGTGTGTGTGTATGTATGTATATATGTTGTTGTTGTTTTTGAGACAGGGTCTCACTGTAGTTCAGGCTGGTCCTCAACTCCCTGTGTTGCCAAGGCTGGCCTCGGACTCAGGACAGTCCACCTGCCTCAGCTTCCTGAGTGCTGGGATTACAGGTGTGCACCACCACACCCAGTTTTATGTGGTACAAGGCAAGCGCTTTAACCTCCGTGTATGGTTTTTGAAAGTAATACATGATTAAAAAAACTTGTTGGAAGTGGATCAAAAGGAAATGTTGATTAGAAAATACCTAGTAAAATTTATAAAACACTTTCTACTTTAGAGTTGTACTGTTTAAAGTACTTAAGTCATTGTGCTTTTCTATAGATTTGTCTTTTTAAAACTAATTGTCATTACCTCAAATTGTTAACTCTTAGGGAGCTGGTCTAGAAATCTATCCTGGGAGTAAGTGTATCCTAAGTGACAATGGCATTCATCATTGCAAGGAGGGGATCCTCATTAAGGTGAGCATTGGCTAAAATACATATTGTTTCCAAAGATTAGTTTATTCATGTAAGAAGTTTCATTTTATTAAATTCCTAAGTTGGGATATATTTTCTAGTTTTGAAAAGCATAAACAGTATTTAAACTTTAGTGATACTGGTAGTTGGTGAGTCCCTTGTGAGAATACTTTACTGCCTTCAGATCTGCAGAAATGACAAAAATGTTGTGTCACTAGGAGCTCAGAGGTACAGTGAATAAATAAGCAGAGCATTGTCTACTTTATTATTAGAATAGTGCAGGGAAAGGTGATTTTCTAAAGCAGTATCGAATGTGACAAAATATTTTTCAACTTCACAGGACTTCTTAGATGAACATTATGATATTCCCAAGATATCCATGATAAATAATATTATACATAATAATGAAGGTTATGGTGTTGTTCTGGTGAAACCTACGATTTTCTCTGACCTGCAAGAAAATGACCAAGATGGAACTGAAGGTATGCTGCATTTAGTAATAATTTTATATTAATTTTTACTTTGTACCATTAAATTCTGATTAGAGCCAAAGCCTTCCCTTAAAAATTTCCTAGAACATATTTGGATATGCGGATACAGCAGCATGGCAAAGGCATAATATTATAGAATCTCATAGTAAAACAGAGTTTCAAAGTTAACAAGTTCAACTATTGATGCAAAACCTTGAGTTGTTCCTCATTGCTTTCTGTAAGTATCTAAAGATTGGTGTATGGTAGCAGGGGTAGCTCCTGCTGACCTGTGTTAAGGATAGAGGCAATGAAATGGATGTGCTGGGTCGAAGGCTAGTTTGCTGGAGGAGATAATGGAGTTTGCCCTTATTCATCATGGGTAGAAGTGCATGCCTCCCTCTCGCCTGCCTTTCTTGGCAGCAGAGGTGAGGTAGTTCCATGGAAGTTCTTGAATTTCTGTAATGCAAAGCTGTAATGCAAGTCAATATTAAACCCCACGCATAGAGAAGGAGTAAGCATTGATGTGGTTATGTAAAGTTTAACACAGTTCAAAGAACAGTCTTTGCTTGGGGCTAGAGTAGTGGCACACCAGCCAGCGTAGAGCACATGAGGATTGCCCTGAGTTCAAGGCCACCGGGGCTACAGAGCCAGACCCCATCTCAAAAAAAAAAAAAAAAAAAGGCACAATCATCTGCCGTCTTTCAGGATTTTTTCATTATATCTGTAGAAGTTTCTGATCTCCTCATAAGGCTCATAGAGTGGAATTAGTTGTCAGATGAAAGCACCTCCTTCCAAGCACATTCGTGTGCTTCATTGGCAAAATCTCCCTTATATAGGTTGTAGGACTGAGATCTCCATGTTCTTTTCTGTTCTTTTTCTTCCTTTTTTTCTCTCTTTATTTCTTTCTGCCTTTCTTTCTTTTTTGAGACAAGGTCTCACTCTATAGCCAGTCCGGTCCTGGACTCACTGTGTAGCCCAGGGTGATCTCAAACTCATGGCAGTCCTCCTGCCTCAGCCTACTGAGTGCCGAAATCTCCATTTTCTTGTTGACTAGGAATCACTTAGCTCTGCATCACATAGTTCTCTTCACCTCAAAAACAGATCATTTCCCTGAAGAATCTCTGATTTCCTTTTCTGCAACCAGTTGGAGAACCTTGATTACATTGCAGACCTAGAATACACAGAATCCTTTCGCTATTTAACAATTATTAAAGTATCACCAGGCACCAGAGGTCAAGGTTCATGGATCTGTTTAGAATTTGTTGCAAGATAGGGGAATTCAGTTAAGAAAAGTAGCACTATGTTACAATCGTTGTTCCCTACTTCCTAAAGCAGTGCTTATGAGATGGTGAATATTCAGTAAATACCTACTTAGTGAATGAAATTCTATGACGAAGAGGGTAACTAGATTTCAAAATTGGTGATCCTGTATGAGCGTTAGGAAGCCTTTGGCATGAAAGCAGCTATCAGCTATTAGTTGAGATTCTCTGGGCAAAATTTTTTAAGAATTCAGTCAAACACAGCAGGACTCTTGCAAAGAGAAAATATGAACGTCTTAACAGACTGTATAGATATATTTAATTGGGTTAGCCACGATGTTTAACTTATTACCATAATTTTGTTATAATTTCTTTCTCCAGAAAATAAGGCCCTCAAGAGTCCTACAAGTGACAAGGTGGATGGAACTGAAAGAGTGGATCTAGAAGAGCTGATTCAGTGTGCAGCTGGCAAAGAGGAGCCTTCTGCAAAAGTTGATCTTTCTGAGCACGTTGAAGGAAACTATGAAATTATGAATGAATTAGTTGCTGCCTCCACACAAAAAGGCCAGATGAAGAAGAAAAGATTGAGTGAACTGGGAATTACTCAAGCTGATGATGACTTAATGTCACAGGACATATTTGTTGCAATTAGTGGTAATCAGTTTAAGTGGAATGGGAAAGGGAGTTTTGGCACTTTTCTTTTTTGACCACAGTGATGAATATAGATGATGGAATAATTTGCACATGCTGCCCTTTGGCTCACTACTGCTCATGTAGTTTGGTTCTTTTTGTATTTTATATGCTTGAGTAAACGTAGATTTATTTTTGCCTGCAGGTATTATTGCACATAAAATGCTCCTTTATGGGAAATATTGTACAAATATCTAAAATAGAAAATAATTGGAGATTTCTTACCTAAAATATCCTTTCTTAAACAGATGTTTCTCTCATATTAAGCCAGAGAATAACTTTTCAGTGCACATACACTTTAGCCTTTTGAAGAGGAGGAAGGCAGAGTATGAACAGTGAGTGCCCACATACGCATTAGGGGCTGACTGTCTAGCTGTCTCTTTATCTCAGTTACGAGGAGCCTGATGTCCATGTTGTATTCACATAATGCTTAAAAGGAAAGCTTTTATGATTACGAGGTCATCTACTTAATCAGACTTTTATGGAGAATCTGAGTGTGATATGTTTCTGTGTTGATGTAGTCATCAAAATAGCAACAGATAGCATGTTTGAACAAAAGAAATGTGCTTTGGAGCCAGTGTGTGCATTGAACATTTCCACTGCTAAATATGAATTTTTTAAAAAAGTATTATTTCACCTTAACAGTATTCTCATTGTATCTTTACATAGTCAAAGTGATTACCTGTCCAGCCTATATTAGCTATTATATTCTTGATATCATATTATAAAACATAAATTTTAAACATTTATATTTTAAAGAATATATAACATTAATATTCATACTTTGAAAATTACAGTGAAGTAATAAAATTGAATCTTGTTATACTTTTCAAAACTTGTTATGGATCTAATGCTATTGAAGCATATACATTCCATCAGTTTGATATATTTTTAGTATTCCAGGAAGAATATTACACTTATTTCATGAGCTTTTTTGTTTATTTCTTAAATTTGAATAGATAATACATCTTATTTTAGGTGTTACTAAATATGGAAGATTTATGTTAGATCTGTTGTTTAACCATTGAAAATTATTTTGCTTTCACTTTAAAAATCCACAAAATCTATCAAAATAAGTTATATCATTTTAAATTTTAAATTATTGAAACCTTATTAAATCTTGAAAAAATGTTCATATTTGGTCAGAAAATATGCTAATTTTATATCAGCTTTATTGAAATACGGATGTATAACAATTTATTCAACTATTTTTTTATCAAATTGTTTTTCCAGTTGAATTTTCATTTTACCTTGGAATTTAGATTTTGTATAGTCTTTCATAATAGTTTGGTAATAGATTACCTAGCTTGGTTAAGTAAACACTTGTTTCTTTTTCACCTAATAGTTTTTCAGATTTCAGTTCACTTTTCTTTTAGTTTAAATCTGAATTTACATTAATTTTTATTGACATGATCAGTCAGTAGCTAATCCTCATGTGTTCTGCTTTGAGCTATGGAGAACACATTTTGTGCACTCAGATACCTCATTATAGGAGTGGAAAGACCTGCGGGATATGGATTTGACATTTGAAATGGAAAACACTCCTGTGGGAAAAAGCAATCTTTTATGCTGATTGAGTTGAAGTGTGCTCTCCTTATGGTCTGTTCTTAGCATCACCTTGAATTTGTGCAGGTCACAAAATTCATACCTTGATTTGAGTAGGTTCTTTATTCGAGCATCATTTTTTTTCTTTGTGCCCCACGGTGTTGAAAGAATGAAATCATGGATGGAAGAGACAAGGTGTAGGTCTTTATTTAGAAGCAAAGAATGACAGGTAAAAGCCCCTGCTATCTGGGAGGAGGTCCTTAGTGGGTTACTCTTATATGATCTTTAGAAGTGTCTTCTTTTGAGGAAAGTGGTGGTGCACATCTCTAATCCCAGCACTCAGGAAGGCTGAAGCAGAAGGATCGCAGTTGAGCCCAACTTTGGCAATTTACCACTTCTGCCCCACCCCATCCCCACAAAAAAATTAAAAAGTAATGGGCTCAGGCTGTAGGAGGAAGGCCCTGTGTACTGGAGGAAAGAAAAAAGTGCATTGTGTCCTCAACGACCCTATTCACCAGGCTGCCACTAGGCAACTTCTTGCTCTTCCCCAAAGTCAGAATTACCATGAAAGGTAAACATTTTGAATTTATTTAGGACATCCAGGCAGCAACACCAATGTAACTAAAGATACTTGGGAAAAACTTCCAGAGCTGCTTCAGGAAAGTAGCAAGAAGGATGGGATAAGTGTGTTTAAAGCAAGGGGAAGCATGGAGGGAGGTTAAGACAATGTCTTTTCCTACAATAAAGCTTTAAACATATAAATAAATATTCACTGTATTTTTTTTTTCCCCGAGACAGAGTCTCACTCTGTAGCCCAGGCTGGTCTTGGACTCAGGACAGTTTACCTGGCTTAGCCTCCCAAGTGCTGTGACTACAGATGTGTGCCTCCACGCCCAGCTTTATGTGGTGCTGGGGATCGAACTCAAGGCTGTGCATTTGCTGGGCAAGTACTTTAACCACTGTGCCATTCCTCCAGCCCTATTTCTGTATTTTTTTAATCATTGCACATACTCTACTTTTTCAGAATAGAAGGTTGTTGAAATATCAACTCTCTAAATTAGGTTTTTCAGAGGGAAATTAAAGAAAATTGTATAAAACACTTAGGGAAAATCTGAGTTGTGTTTGCTATTCCTGTATTATTTCTTCCTAGGAAAAGTATTCCACAACCATATGGAAATTTAATAGGGATAAATTTATTGATTAGGCCTTGATGCAAATTTATTTGTAACATTTAAAAACATTTTACTTTGTGGTTTAAAATTTGTGAATGTATAATTTTTGTTGGTTATAGATATTAATGGGTTTCATTTTGACAGATCATGCAGATACATGACATACTTTATATGATTTTCACCCTATAAGAATTCACCGGGACTGGAGAAATGGCACATTGGTTAAAGTGTTCGCCTTACAAATGCAAGGCCCTGAATTCGATTCCCCAGCACCACATAAAGCTGCACATGAATGTATATGCCTGTAATCCCAGCACTCGGGAGGCTGAGGCAGACGGATTGTTCTGAGTCCAAGACCAGCCTAGGCTCCACCAGTGAGTTCAGGACCAGCCTGGGCTACAGGCTGAGACATTGTCTCAAAAAAAAAGAAAAGAAAAGAAAAGAAAAAAAAAGAAAGAAAAAGAAAATCTTTGCCACTGAACTTAGACCTTGACAACTCACATACCAAAGAGTAGAAGATGTATCTAAACATGCCTCAAGTGTGTTCCAGGGTGTTACTTTTAACTAATACCAATGTATACTACTTTCAAAATGTTTCCTTAGCTCTTCTTCCTGCTGTATCTGATTTAGCCTAAGAAAGAAATGATTAAAGATCATTCAAGTTACTCTCAAGATTAAAAAACTTCTGGGGCTGCAGGAACGGCTCAGCGGTAAGGCTCAGCGGTTAAAGCACTTGCTAAGTACTTGTAAGTCAAGTGCTAAGTACCTGAGTTCGATTCCCCAGCACCACATAAGCTGGGCGTGGTGGGCCTGGGCTCCATAGTGAGTTCAGGACCAGCCTGGACTACAGAGCGAGACCCTGTCTCAAAAAAAAAAAGACTAAAAAACTTCTACATTTAAATGTTTTCTTGAAAGCAGGGCTTAGTAAAGTCTTTTTAATGCTATTTATTTTCATGCTTTAAAAATACTCCACATCTTTGTTATGATACTCATTAACTTAACTAGTATTTACCCATCTGCTTTGGACAAAAACTCTAAATGTAAGAGTAAAACTTACAACAAAAACACATAAACTAGAAATGACTTTCTAGCTCCAAATTCTAGCTGCTACCTGGAGTTCAAGACTTAGTTGTACAACTCTATATACTATGAAACTTTTGTAATTTTCTCTCAAGTACTATTTGCATATATCAAAATAATTTCCCCAAATATATGACAAATAGGTCTTCAAGACAGTTTAAGTTTTAAAAACATAATTCAGGGACTGGAGGAGTAGCACAGCAATTAAAGTGTTTGCCTACCAAACACAAGGCCCTGGATTCAATTCCCCAGTACCATATAAACAGCGCAGTGTCACATATCTGCAATCCCAGCATTTGGGAGGCTGAGGCAGGATTGCTGTGAGTCCAAGGCCAGCTTGGGCAACATAGTGAGTTCAAGAGTAGGCTGAACTAGAGTGAGACCTTACCTATTAAAAAATAATTTAACGTTCAGATGAATGACATAATCTTCAGAGTGCTCACCCACCTTCCTTTTCTGTCATTTTTAGCCTGGATTTCTAGAGCACGACCTGATTCTCCAACCCATGTAATTCCTCCAAACACTTTCATGCAAGTCTTCTGTCCCTTATTTCTCTCTTCTTCAATCACATAATTTTAAATTCTGATAAAGTGTTAAGTAGTTAGCATAATTATCAACTTACACACTGAGGGAGCCTAGGTTTTGCCTGTTTGACAGCAAGACTACTTTGAACCACTGTCCCAGTTGCTTTGAAGACAGACAGTACAGGGGAAAAAAAGAAAAACATGTAATATGACTTCATTTATTCTTTCAAATACCATTTAGAATATCTGTGTCACAAATAATCTGAAGCACTAATGATCTGTGATGGCAAGTCATTTTGCAGCATACTTTAGATCTGTGGAATTACCCAGTTTTTTTCCACTGTTAGACTCACAGTATGCAAAATCCTCTGAGAGACTCCAGGAACAAGAGACCCTTCAAAGCATAACCTTGAAAGCCATTGTACAACTAGGCAGAAGTGCCAGCACAGTCTAGATTTATAAAAATCATACCACCTAAGAAACCTCACCATTTATTGAACAGAATTGTTGTCATGGTAGTGGCTGAGGTACAGCACCCAGACCTACGGCTACTTGCTTTGTCCTAGGAGCAACTTGACCAGTGAAGAGCAGCTCGTTAGGTAGCATAACAGACAAACCTTGAAGGAAGAAGGAAAAGGTACAAGGTGCATGTTAGTTGCATCAAAAACAAAATAATTCTAAATCTTCAATGAAAGTAAATGTACTGTTAAAGGATAAAAACTTGAAGTTTACCTACAAATTCTCAAGACTTTCTAACCTTATGACTACAAAAAATTTTAAATACATATAAAAGTAGCTAGGATGTAATTCTCATTATCCACCTTCCACAATAATTCATGACCAGTTGTTTCATTTTACATTTACCCCCTTCAGAAATTATAAATATTTTCTATTACATCTGAAAAAACACATTATTAATGTCATATCTAAAAAGTTCTGACTTATCATCAAATATCCAACCACAGTGTTGAAGATGTAGTCCAGTGGTGGAGCTCTTGCCTAGCATTGCCAAGGACCTGGGTTCAATACCCAGAATCACAAAAGAAGAGCCAGTCAGTGTTCAATTTTCCAGCTGTAGTACTTTGTACATACTGCCATCAATTGATGTGACTATTTATGTATAAGTTTCCCACCAGCTTAAAGAAAACATCTAAAAATTCTTATATTTAATGGCTAAAGTTTAGTGGAAAAAAAATGGTTTGAAATATTACTTGTGAGGAGGGTTCCACTCTGCTGCTGGACCGTCAGTGATGCAGGCTGTGGACAGGACCAGCCACCAGCCCGGCCTCGTACAGCCAGGCCCCACCCAGTCAGACACGGCAGGGCTTCATTCCGGGAGATGCGTGGCACCTGAGCACCCCTGGAGGGTCCACACCTGGGTGTACTCTCAGCCCCGAGCGGCTTCCTATGGTAGTAGGTATGGGCTGACCGACTGGAATTTGATCCCTCCCACAGGAAAAAAACAACAAAAATCGAAAGCGCCAAGGCCGAGCGGCGAAGACCGGCAACCTGTCCCGTGTTGTTCCATCCACTGCGGTTTGGGCCCCGAGGGGGCGGGACCTGGGTCTCGGCCCGTCGGAGTCGGAGAACCGGCCAATCAGCACACAGCCTGCGAAGAGGGGGCGGGCGTGCCCCGTTTCTCCGCCTTCGTCTGGAGCCCGCGCGCGGAGCTCGTCAGTCGTGGCGTCCATCCTTCCGCTCCGTGTGGCTGCGCTGGAGCAGCGTGTGTTAGCTGTAGCCTCTGTACGCCGTGACCCGCTGGAGTAGGACATCCGCAGGGAGGACGCTGGAATCTTGGGAGCTAAAAACGGTGAGTGTGTGGCCGGTGTTCCGAGGGAGGCGGTGTGGGACCCTCGGGCACCGGTGTGGCAACACTGGCCTGCCGGAGGGCTGCGGGGTCCAGTTTCCTGCTGGGCTGCTCAGTCCTCCTCCTCTCCCTCCCTCTCTCTCTCTCTCTCTCTCTCTCTCTCTCTCTCTCTCTCGTGGGGCGAGAGTTGCGCGATAGCCAGGACACCCAGCGCCTTGTTTGCCCTGTCCCTGCAGGTGACGTTAGTTCCCAGTGGGGTTCTTTCTGAGCGTCGGGGCTTGTGGCTGACGCCAGTCAAGGAGTGCCTTTTGGGCCACAGCCTGGAACTGTCCCGTCTCTGTTGGGAGATGGCACCCCCCTCTGGATCGCTCTCTGGGCAGCTGGTCCTGTAGGTTGGTCTCTTGCCATCTCCGTCTCTGTGGCTCAGTAAAAGTGAAAGAAGGAAGTCACGATAAAGGACACCAAGTGTAGGACGGGGAATTTAGGAAAAACCAGGACAGGGGATAGAAGCTTCAGCTAACCCGAAGGGGCATGGAGAAGGGTAGTTTTGACCCTTTTCTAAGCCGTTTATGGGCAGCCCTACCCTGCAGCTTCATGGCTCTCCAGATGGTGCGGTGACAACCCGGCATATCATCAGGATGACCCCACCTTTGTGCTTGGGATTCCTGCGTTGGAGTAGCTGTAGTCTGTTAGGGCCTGTTCTCTTTCCACTCCAGTTACAGTTTTTCTGTGGGGTTTCTAAATGTACTGGAAGCTACGTCTCAAATTCTGAATCCTAAACGTCTTCCAGGTCTGACAAAGAATTCCTAAAATTCCAGTCCCCTGCTCATGTTCTGTACCATTACTGCTGGTGGTGAGGATGGCACCTAGGATCTTTCACTTTTTCAGCTCTCCCACTCAGCTGCAAACTCTGCGCTTTGATTGGGTTGTTTAATTTATTCAGTTAGGGCTATTCCTGATCCTTTTCATGGGGCAGGATCCCAGGGTCCTTCAACTGGACAGAAGAACCAAGACTGATTCTGCCTATGCGGTAGTTTTACTGACTTGCATCAGAGAAAAAGCTTTTCCAGGACTAGTCAGTTAGAGGCTCAGGAAAGATTAGGCAGAAGTTTTGAAGTGCACACTCAAAGACTTAAGTGTGCAGGCTCTCAAGAAGGAAAGGCACAAGAAATTTAAGAGTAAAATTTAAAAGCCAAATAGTGTGTAAGCCCTCTTCAGATGGAAATGGAGAAGTTGAATGAATTTAAAATACACTCAAATAGAGTTCAGATCCTCATTAGGTAGAAAGAGAGGCACACTATAGTCTAAAGCTGAGGACACTTTTGTGTTTGGGGGAGTGAAAACCTGTAATATATATGAAATTGGGATTTTGTGCCACCCACAGGTAAAAAGATGATAGCTCGTCTTACGGGAGAAAGGACAGCTCATTTCACGGAAAAAGGCATGAGTACAGTCTATATTATTCCACTCAGTCTGTAGTTCTTTCTCTTCAAAGTGGGAGAACAAGATGTTTCTTCCAAAAACATTCTTTGAACTCTTTGAAACTGTTTAAGGTCAGAGTCCTAACTTTTCCTTCATCAGCTAAGTTAATTTATAGATCTAAAGTATCTTTAAGAGTTTTGGATGAGGTGGTCCAGGAAGAAAAGGAGCAAAAAACAGAGAAAATCTGGAGTAGCTTCGAGACATGACCTGAAGTTTCAGTCTTCTTGAAAGTTCATTTTTTAATTTGTAAGCCCCTATAATTGTATATTTGAGATAGGATCTCCCTAAGTCACTAGACTGCCCAGGATGACCTCTAACTTGTGATCCTCTCGCTTCCCACAGTATTAGGATTACAGGCAAGTACCACTACATCTATAACATATAACATTTATATGAAAGTTATGTGGTGTTATATCACTATTTCTCTAACTGGATATACAAGACCTAGAATGTAGCTTCCCCTAGGAGGTGTTCCACAGCTCTTAGGTCTTTCTTCCTGAATGTGTCTCCTCTTTCTCTCACCCTGTGTTGTCCTTGTTCGTGCCCGTATTGTATCCTCATACGTTATCTTGATACTTGTGTGCACTAGTCCCTGTGCCTCTACATACTTGGTGAAAGGATATCAGCCAGATTTCTTCAAATGGATAGAAATAACTCACACTGCATCTTAAGTTCATGAGAGTTCAAATGTTTCATGCCCTTGTCAATTCTATTTAAGTTTGTTGATCTAATGTGATTTTTCATTTCTCTGATTTTTGAACATTTGGTATTGAAGAATTTTAGTGGAAACATACTGAAAAGGCAGCATCTAAAATAGTCCCCTACCTACAGGAAACTAAATTTATAACAATTCACTGTCCTGCTAAGAAAAGGTTTGGAAACCCCTATGTTTTGTAAGTTCCTGCTTCAAATGGCTTTTATGCATTCCATGAGAGCGTCCACTCATTGATCTTATACAAGAAAAAGAAATTAAATTGTAGATTTGTACAAACCTAACCTGTGCCTATTTGTTTCTGTGAACTTGCCAAGCTGTGCCTCCTTTGCTACTATAAATTTGCTTGTACTCAGCTGCTTCCCTTGTGCTTCACCCTAGGTTGTGGTTTGAGTCTGGAGTATCCTCCAAAAGCCTCATGTACCTATGAATGCAGGGCATTATTGGGAATTGGGGCCTGGCTGGAGGGGGCCGATGCCTGGGGCTTGACCTGGATGGTTATGTTTATGTGCTGGTTCTGCCTCTTCTCCAAGTATTGGTTCGCTTCTGCCATGCCATGAGGAGCTCTGTCTCCAAGTCCAGCTCAGGCCCCATTCTACTGTTTCCAGCCACCTGCCTGTGAATGAACTGTGATCTTCTGAAACTGAAATAAACTAAATAAATAAGTTAAAATAAATCGTTCCTCCCTAAAGTTGTGGATGTTGGATAGTTCTATCACAGCAACAGAAAAATTCACTGAGATGTTCTGGGAGACAAAATGGAGTTCTAGGGACAGAAGATAAGTCAGGCCAGGGGTAGGCTGGCTGTGCCAGTGTAATCTGACCTAATCGTGCTTCCTGCCCCTGTGCATTGAGAACTACAGATGCAGCTCAGTCCTTCAGTGCTCTCTTATGCTCTTTCTCCCACACTCATAATTCTGACATTGGTTCTCTTTGAATCTTCCATCATGTGTTGTATCCAGCTACTTTGCTCAATCCTAATTTTGGAGTTGTGCCTAATGATAGCACTGTCCTCACAGTGTTTCAGTCGACTTCCCTACTTTTATATTTCATATCCTGAAATTCAGCTAGATATCTTTTCAGAATTTTCACTTCTTTATCAAAATATTCATTCATATCTTGCATTTTCTTACTTGCCTCAGCCAGCTTTTTATTTGTGGCTTCTATATGCTCAGTAAGCTTTGTCTCCATTAGGACCACTATTTGATTAGTAAGTTCCTCTTTAAACCCATTGATCAATGCTTGCATTTGTTTGAAAATGTCTTGTTTGAATTGGTTGTTTGACTTGTTTTCTTTTTGACTTTCTTCCCTATGAGTTCCACTATTTGGGGGGTCATGACATTAGTTTCTCAGGTCTCAGGCATCTCTGTGGGTGTCCTATCACATTGTCGTCTTCTCATGTTTCTGTTGTTGAAGGACTTCACTCTAAAGGCCTAGCTTGGAGGTTTCTTTGGATGAGTATGATGGTGTGTGGGAGAAGCTGAAATTCCTCTCACTTCTGTGTGGGGAGTGGCAGTGAGGGACAACCTAACAGCCCAGTGGCCTCTGAGGTGTCATGATCACATCCAGCCCCCTCACAAAGGTCTCCTGCTAGTCCTGGCTTCCCTCTCCCAGGGTGGGCTCTCCACCTTCAGAGGTGCTCCCACTACACCCGAGCCATTTTCAGGGTCAGCAGGGTTTCTGTCCTCTCCACAACTATCTCTTGTGCCAATTTCTTCCTAGGCACTATTTAAGAATGACTCCAAAAACCTCGATGTGCTCTTCTGAGCTTTCTTTTACTCTACATAGTTCAGTCTCGGGCTCTTTACTAAAAATGGCTTCTGCTTATGTCACTGCCTATTATGGCTGCTGAGCATTGCTTCTGATCTAGGCATTAGGAGGCCTTTTCTAGGGGAAGCTTACATTGCATTTATAGTATAGTACATGCAGACTCATTTCTAGAGGCTAGGACTCCTAGCTGCTGTTAATTCCCACTTCTCTTGGGTCTGTGCTTACCCCAGTCTGAGGTTCCAGGCGGGCTTTCCTCTGTCTGTGGATGCCAGCAGCTCAGGTCTGCACTAAGTTGTGTTGTTCCTGCTTCCTGTGTTTCGGCACTTCTGGTATGTCTTTGGGATTTCTGACTTTCCCTTGGCTTCCTTTCAGTTGTTGGGGTGCTTCTTCCTCTCCTAACTCAGTCAGAGGTCCTGGGGTCTGGCTGGGCTTTCCTGCATCGCTGAATGGTGGTGTCTGTGGGCTGCTGGGACGGCTTGTAGGACTGCTGTTTTCCTCCACTTCCGATGTGTCTTCAGGATTCTGACCTTCCTGTGCCTCCTTTCCATGGGTGGGGAGCTCCCTCCTCTCCTAGCTAAGTTGAATGGGCAGGTTTTATTTATATTCTCAACTTTTTAAGTGAGTCCATGAAAAGACATTGCACAGCTCTGTTCTATCTTGTTGCTTAGGATTGTTTTGGCTATTCTCTTGTGGTTCAGTATAAAATTTTGGTTCAGTTTTTGTAGTTCTGTAAAAAATGCTACTGGTATCTTGTGTGTGGTGGTCTTCCCCCCCCCCCCCTGTTTTGGTACTGGGGATTGAACACAGGGTCTTGAGCATTGCAGGCCAGAAGTCTACCAATGAGCTACATCCTCAGCCCACTGTTGGTATCTTCACTGGAATTGTTTTGAATCTATATGTCAGTTTAGGTAGTATGATAGTTTTTCCAATGTTGGTTCTGCCTATCTAGGAAGAGGAGATGTTTTTCTATTTTCTAAAATTCTTTGATTTTTTTTTTTCAGAGTACTGTGGTTTTCAGTATAGAGGTCCTTCACGTGTTTCGTTAGGTTGATTCCTAGGTGTTTTTATTTTCTTTGAGGCAACATGAGTGGAATTTTTTTCTGATCTGTTTCTCTGTGTTTTCATGTTGTTGTAGAAGAATGCTGCTGATTTTTGTGTATTGATTTTATGTCCTGCACCTTAGTTGAATTTGTTAATTAGGTCTAAGAGTCTTCTGGTAGAGTTTTTGGGGTCCTCTGTGTAAAGGATCATATCATCTACAAATAAGGGTAGAATTCTTCCTTTCCTATGTATTTTTTTCCATTTTCTTTCCTGATTGCCAAGACCAAGGCTTTGAGCACTCTGTTAAATATATGTGCTGAGAGTTGACACCCTTGTTCTGTTCTTCAGCTGAGGGGCAATGATTTCTGTTTTCCCCATTTAGAATGATGTTGGCTATTGGACTATCATGAATAGGTTTTGTCAACTTGAGGTAGGATTCTTCTATACCTATTTTCATCAGAGTTTTGAGCAGGAAGGTGTGTTGTAGTTTGCCAAAGGCTTTTTCTGCATCTACTGAGATAATCATGTATTTTTGTCCTTGCTTTTGTTAAGGTGTTGTATTACATTACATGATTTGCACATATTGAACCAGCCTTGCATCTCTGGGATGAAGCCAATCTGGTCATGGTATATGATCTTTTTACAATTTATTGCATTCCATTTGCAAGTGTTTTATAGAAGATAATTGCATCAATTTCACTAAGGAAATTAACCTGTAGTTTTCTTTTTTTTGCTGTCTTTTTCTAGTTTGGGGGTCAAGATGATACCTGCTTCCAGAAAGGAGTTGGACAGTATTTCCTCACTTTTAATTTCTTGGAAGAGTTTAAGGAGCATTAATGCTAACTTTTCCCTGAAGTTCTGATAAAACCGTGTACTGAATCCCTCAGTTCCTGAACATTTCTTTGTTTCTTCATTAATGCCTCAATTTTGTTTCTGATTATTGCTCGATTCAGGGTTTTTATATCTTCTTGGTTCAATTTTGGTTTGGTACATCATATGTGTAAAGGAACTTATCCAACTTATCCATTTCTTTCTCTTTTTTCCTTTTTCTTTTTCTTTTTTCTTTTCTTTCTTTCTTTCTTTTTTTTTTTTTTGACACAGCGTCTCACTCTGTGGCCTATGCTAGTCCTGAACTCAATATTGAGCCCAGGCTGGCTTTGGTCTCACAGAAATACTCCTGACTCATCCTCCCAAGTGCCACCATCCCTGGCTTATGTGGCACTGGGGAACTGAACTCGGATACTTAGCCCTTGACTTAGCACTTTCTAGGCAAGTGCTTTAACCGTTGAGCCATTCCTTCAGCCCTGTCCTTTTCTTTGACTTGAGTTTTTTGTAATAATAGGTTTTCAAAATAGTTTCTTATAGTTCTTTGGATTTCAACAGTGTTGTGATTTTATCTTTTTATTTTTTAATTGCATTAATGTGATTTTTTCCTTCTTTTGGTGAATTTGACTAGACGCTTATCAATCTTATCCTTTGAGGAATCAAATTGAGCATTGCAGACCAGCAGTCTACCACTGAGCTATATCCTTTTGTACTTTTTAAAAAAAATTTTAAACTTAATTGATGGCCACTCTAATTCGTACAATTTCCTTCTTTCTACCTCCTTTCAACTTATCTTGTTCTTGTTTGTCTAAGGTTTTGAGCTGTATTCTTCCATTGAAATTTGAGATTGCTGTTTTTTTCACATGTACATTTATATGTATGTATTTCCCTCCTAATACTGCTTTAATTATCTTCCACAGATTATAATATGATGTGCTTTCATTGTCATTTGACTTTAGGTAGTTCTTAATTTTCTTCTTGGTTTCTTCTGTGACCCTTTGTTCAATAATATATTATTTAATCCATATATTTGTATAGTTTCTGTAGTTTCTTTTGCTGTTGATTTCTAGTTTCATTCTACTGTGATCTGAAAATATGAAGGGAATTATTTCCCTTCTTTAGTATTTTTTAAATCATGTCTTATATCCAACGATACTTTTGAAAATAGTTTCTTGTGCTACAATGAAAAAGGCGTATTCTGTTGGATAGAATATTCTGTAGATATTTGTTAAGTCCATTTCCTCCACTGTGTAGATTAGCTCTGATGTTAGTGTGTTAATTTTTTGTCTTGTTAACATTTCTACTTGGGAGAGTGGGATATGGAGTCTCTCATTAGGATTGTAGTGGAAACTATTTAGCCCTCCATGTTTAATAGTTTCTGTTTTATGCAATTAGTTGAACCTACTTTGTGGGCAGGTATGTTTGTAATTGTGAACTCTTCATATTGGATTGTTTCTTGTACCAGGACAGCACTTCCATCTTTGTTTCTTCTGATCTGTTTTGAAGTCTGCAGTGTCTCAGAATAGTATAGCTACTTCTGCTTGTTTTTGTGTTCTAGTAGCATGGATTGTGAGTTTCCATCCTTTTACATTCAGGGTGTGTGCTTCTTTGTAGGTATACTATGTCTCTTGCAAACAGCAAATGGTTGGATTTTGTTTTCTAATCCACTTTTCCAGTCTGTGTCTTTTGATTGGTGAGTTAAGACCATTAGCCTGGAGAAATTATTGTAAGTTGTTTACTGAATCCTGTCTTTGTCCTGTTCTTCTAGTGTTGGTTGTTTGCTTTTTCTTTTTATTATAATTTGTCTTTAGATATTTTCTTTACTCTATATTCTTTGGTGCTGCTCCTCTGTCTCTGTCT
>PVKB01007947.1:8076-24262 GCA_004027205.1 Ctenodactylus gundi
ATCTGGGAGAGGGAACACCCCCCAGGCAGGGGGGCCCAACCAGCTGAGAGGAAATTCCCTAACGAGGATCCTGGCTGGAATAATAATGATCCTGGGGATAGGGCCCAAATGCGGGAGCTCAGAGAGTTAATAATAAGAGGAATTAGAGAGTCAGCTCCAAGGGTCCAAAACATAGCTAAGGCCTTTGAGATACACCAAGGGAAGGAGGAAACTCCAAGAGCCTTCCTACAGCGACTCCGAGACCAGATGAGAAAATATTCAGGTCTAGATCCGGAGGATCCGGTAGGGGGAAGTCTTGAAAAGTTAACTTTGTAACTAAGAGTTGGCCAGATACTGCGAAAAAAACTACAAAAGTTGTAGGGGTGGAATGAAAAGTCTACGGAAGAACTCTTAAGGGAGGCTCAGAAAGTGTTTGTGGGAAGAGACACAGAGAAACAAAGGCAACAAACGAGGCTCATGGTTGCCACTGTAGAAAAAGTAGCTGAGAGCAGAGGGGGCTGGGTACCCTGGAAAACGCTGGACAAATAGGTAGAAAAAAGTAAGGCTGGAATAGGGCTACAGGGGGAGAAGAGATGCTATAAATGTAGAAAGCTGGGCCACCTTAAGAGAAACTGCCCCCTGTGGAGGAGGGAGGAAGAAGTGAATAGGCTTATGGCTCTTGATGAAGAATAGGGATGTCAGGGGTTCCCCACAATCAAGTCCCACCAGGAGCCCTTGATAAACTTAAAGGTGGGACCTGAAGAGGAAGAATCGACATTTTTAGTGGACATGGGAGCTAATAAGTTCTCCTTAATACTTAAACCACGACAAACTAGACTTATGCCAGAGAGACTCCAGGTAATAGGAGTAAAGGGAGAAGGATTCCTGGTTCCTGTCTTTGAAAACATGAAAATTAAATATGAAACTGAGGCAATAGATGGGTCTTTCCTGTATCTCCCTGAAGCAGGAATTAATCTCTTGGGGAGGGATCTCATTATAAGGCTAGGTCTAAATTTTGAGATTATGGGTGGCCAGATTAAAATACACATGGCATACTTAAGGGAAGAGGAGGAAATATTAATAAATCCTGATGTTTGGGCAAAGGATGGGAATCGGGGAAAATTACAGATTCCTCCCATAAAGGTCACCTTAAAACAACCAGGGGAAAAAGTCTGCAGGAAACAGTATCCCATCCCAATTGAAGGCAAAAGGGGCCTCCAACCCATAATTGAGAGCCTGATTAAAGATGGGCTGTTGGAACCCTGTATGTCACCGTATAACACTCCGATTCTTCCTGTTAAAAAGTCAGATGGGTCATACAGACTAGTTCAGGACTTGAGAGTTATTAATCAAATAGTACAAAGCAGGCATCCAGTGGTTCCAAACCCATATACTCTCTTAAGTAAGATTCATGCGGACCACAGATGGTTTTAGATTTGAAGGATGCTTTCTGGGTTTGTCTGTTGGATCCAGAAAGCAGAGACCTCTTTGCCTTCGAATGGGAAAATCCAATAAATGGGAGGAAACAACAATATCGGTGGACGGTGCTTCCGCAGGGATTCAGTGAAGCCCCTAACCTATTTGGTCAAATACTAGAGTCTATATTGGAGGAGTTCACCCTTTCCCCAGGTACTAATCTTTTACAATATGTCAATGATTTATTGATATCAGGTGAAACTAAACCTCAGGTCTCAAGGGCTACAGCGAATCTGCTAAATTTCTTGAGCCAAAGGGTTTATGCATCTCAAAAAGTAAGTTACAATTAACTGAAGAAGAAGTTAAATATCTAGGTCATCTTATTAGTGAGGGGAGACGGAGGATTAATCCAGAGAGGATCAAGGGAATTATGAGTTATCCTAGACTAAAGACAAAAAGGGAACTCCGAAAATTTTTAGGGATGGTGGGTTATTGTAGACTCTGGATTGACTGTTATGCTCATAAAACTAAAAGTCTTTATCTTAAGCTGCTAAAGAAAGAGCCAGACCCCCTCCAATGGACCACAGAAGAAGCTGATCTGCTGGAAGAACTTAGTCTCTAATCACGGCTCCAGTTTTAGCACTCCCATCTCTTGAAAAACCCTTCCACCTGTGTGTGGCAGTGGACCGAGGTACAGCAGTTGGGGTACTCACCCAGAATTGGGGGGGAAAAACAGCTATTTACATTTTTGTCAAAATTATTAGATCCAGTTTCAAGGGGCTGGCCTGAATGTGTACAAGCGATAGCAGCTACTGCCTTACTGGTAGAGGAAAGCAGAAAACTGACTTTTAGGAGTGGCCTTAAGGTGAGTACCCCCCACCAGGTCTGAGCTATTCTAAATCAAAAAGCAGGGCACTGGTTGACAGACTCACGAATTCTAAAATAGGAAGCAATATGTTGGAAAAGGATGATTTAGTTCTGACCACCAATGCTTGTTTAAATCCAGCTAGCTTTCTAACATTAGAAACATGTGATCCTCAGGAGATAGATCATGATTGCCTGGATATTGTAGAATATCAGACTAAGGTCCGACAAGACTTAAGTGAGATGCCACTCCCAGGAGAGGCCGCACTGTTTGTGGATGGTTCTTCCCGAGTGTTAAAAGGCAAAAGGCATAATGGATACGCAGTGGTAGATGGGGAAAAAATTGACTGTTATCGAAAACGGTATGTTGCCTAACAAACGGTCAGCTCAGTCTTGTGAACTCTTTGCCCTTAATCAGGCTTTAAAGCTGCTCGCTGACACTGAGGGGACCATTTATACAGATTCAAGATATGCCTTTGGAGTAGTCCACACCTTTGGAAAGATATGGAATGAGAGGGGTCTGATAAATAGCCGAGGGAAAGAATTAGCCCATGAAGGTTTAATTAAGGATGTTTTACAAAGTCTCCTCTTGCCTGCAGAAATAGCTGTTACCCATATAAATGTATATCAAAAGGGAAGCTCTTTTGAGGCTGTGGGAAACAGGCTGGCAGACGAGGCAGCCAAGGGGGCCTCCCTGGAAGATGAGATCGAAGTCCTCAGTCTCATCCCAGCTATACCTGAGGCCATTCCTAAGCCTGTGTTCACAGCAGATGAAATAAGAAGGATGAAAGAAATAGATGCTTCTCCGGACAAAGAGGGAAACTGGGTCCTGCCTGATGGCAGGAAGATGCTTAGCAAACCTGTTATGAGAGAACTAATGTCAATGTTACACCGGGGAGGTCACTGGGGAGCACAGGCTGTGGGAGGTACACTGTTGAAGGTCTATGGGTGTATGGGTATCTATACTGTAGCCAAGCAGGTTTGTAGGAGTTGTATTATCTGCCAAAAGATTAATTAAAAAACTTTGAGAAAACAAGCTCAAGGGGGAAGACCCCCCAGGGCTGAGGGGTATCCAGAGTATCAGAGTATCCAGGTGGACTGCACGGAAATGCCAAGGGTAGGTAGGCTAAAACATCTGTTGGTTATAGTTGATCATTTAACTGGGTGGGTAGAAGCCTATCCTGTAGTAAATGCCGCTCCTGGAATTGTGATTTGGGTGATATTGGAGCATATCATCCCCAGTTTTGGTCTGATTGAACATGTGGACTCCGATAATGGTAGTCATTTCACATCAACAGTGTTACAGGGTATTATGAAAGCACTACAGATTAAGTGGGACTTTCATACCCCGTGGCATCCCCCCTCTTCTGGAAAGGTAGAAAAAATGAATCAAGACTCTTAAAGGACACATTGCTAAGCTAATTGCAGAAACTAAATTGCCTTGGACTAAATGCCTTCCCATAGCTCTCCTTAGAATTAGGACAATGCCCAGAATGGACCTAGGGTTATCAGCCTATGAGATGCTGTATGGATTGTCATACCTGGGTGCATCTTCAGATCTCCCTACCATGGAGACTAAGGACAAATTTCTCAGGAAATATATGTTATCTGTCTCTTCCACTTTGTCTCCTTAAGGCTAAAGGGACTTCTCGCCCAGACACCTCCTCTTGAATTCACAGCGCATCACTTCCAGCCTGGTGACCTGGTGCTAATCAAGACTTGGAAAGGAGATAAATTCGAACCAAGCTGGGATGGGCGCTACCAGGTGCTTCTAACCACAGAGACAGCCGTACGGACGGCAAAAAAAGGCTGGACTCATTACACTCGAGTTAAAGGTGTCTAGCCTACCAGCCAAGAAAAACAATGGACATCAAGCGTGCATCCCAGTGGCATAAAGCTAACACTAAAGAGGTCATAATATTACTCATAGGTCTTATGAGGGCTGTGGATTGCATTTTTACAAATGTTACAAAGACCAGTCCTATGATTTCCGTAGACATTCAGTTTGATGTTAGTCTGGTTGTGCCATGTGAAAATGTAACTAACTATGGGTTACAAAATATTAATAAGATAAATATCAAGGTCTTAGAACAACAAGTTATAGGGAAAAGGGTTACATACAAAAACCTGGGTGCCCGGTTGGAATGGATCAAATATTCTGTGCACGCCCTTAATAAGAGCACCTGTTATGCAGGCGTGACAGGATGGCCAGAGGTTCAAGTCACCCTGTTTCCCGTTGAAGGGACCCCAGACCCCTTGGGCATAAAATATGTGGTCTCTCTCTTACAGGACAATGAGGCCTGGGGTAATGCATCCTGCTGGATGCTGCCACTGCAGTCCCCAGATGATAAGGGACCAAGGCAGAGGACCCCAGAAGTCATCGGACCCTCACACCCTGACACTAACTATACCTCATGCCTCTCCAGGCAGGAGGGATGGTTAAAGTTCGTGGGAATCATGTCTCGATGTGATAAAGGCCTGTCCTTTGAGAAATCAAACAACCAGTCTGCTCTGACTGGGTCCCAAACAAATGTCTGGTGGTACTGCTTGAGAACCTCATGGCTGACTGGAATGAGACCTACACTTTGGTCCAATTGGCTCTCCATTCCATTCTGGCATACAGGCCTCAGCAGCCTTTCCAGGCCTCAGCTCTATTTTTGACTAAGAAAAGATTTGTGATCCTTAATAAATCTTCTAGCCCCAGAAATTTTCCTAATAATAGGCTCAATATGGCCCAGAAAAATCTAGACTGGATAAATGATGTCTTCTATAACCAACAGAAGTCCATTAATTACACAAGGGATGTCATCAAAAACGTATTTAAACAATTAGATACAACCAGTAGGATGACAAGGAAAACAAACAGGTTAATATACAGGATCCTAGCCAAGAGGAGAAAAATTTATGCTGTGTTGTATGGGCAGTACTGGCTTAAAGAAATGAGGAAAGTAATGGCTTCTGCCTTATCTCTCCTCACCATAATGGCCGGAGGACTAATAATAACCCTGGGTTATTACACTATTTTCTTTATCAAGGGCCTAATTCAAGGGCTTATAAAAATGGTTTTAAAGGGACAAACCCTTGAAGCACGCCAAAAGGGGAACCTGACTCCAACTAACCAGTCGCAGCCTAATCCTGATAAAATAAGTTACGATATGCTAAAAAAAAAATTGAGTCACCTAGCTCTTACCATGTTAAAGGGATTTGAGAGACAACTAAGTCTTAAGAGTAAATGAAAATGTGCCAAATAGTTATAAGGGGGGAATTGCGAGCGTCACCTAGCGGCAACAGTGGCACATTGTTCAAGATGGCGGATCTTTATACATTTTCGCGCCATACCCAATCAGGTGACCAGACAGGCAGGAAGGAGGGAGGAGGGATTAGGATGTGAAGTTGTGATAAACTTGGCCCCGAGTAATGATGTTGTGATGAACGTGACCCTGAGCCAATGCCTTAGACCTTCCCGGGAAGACTGAATCCCGCCAATGGGAAATGGCGGGGGGAGGGCCTTGCGAGCTATGAATATAGGTCCCTCCGGACCATGCTTTGGGGTCTCTCTTCTCCACTTGCACGTGGGAAGGACACCCTTTTGCAAAAGAAAATTAAAGCCTCATACCCTGTCGTCCATGCCTCCCAAGTCCATCCTTTGTTTGGACAGGAAGATTTCTACGTGCTGTTTCTAAAACAGCATCATTATGTTAGATTTGGACACTGCAAAGCCCATTGGAAACATTCTCTGTCCAAGAGAAGTTTATGGGCAGTGTGCACTATGAGGATGTTCCCTGAGAGGGTTGCAGCAGCCTGACTGACAAGGTCGGGTCTTAAATAGGCAGTTGTTAGTCCTTATTCGTGTTGCTGACAGGAGCTAAGCAAAGGTTAGTCACTGGCTGTGTATATGATAAGAGCAAAGGTGAGAGGAAGTGACAGGAGCAATAGTACAGGAAAGGGGTCGAAGGTGCTTATGGCAAGGTCTAACAATCACTTCTTATTTTGGCATCATGCCAATTTATTTGTTTTATCAACTTTATTTTCAAAGTCTGCGTAAACCAAAGTCTACATAAACCAACCAGTGCACTTGGTTTTGACTTCCTTTCCTATAAGTTACATTATTTCAAGGCCGCTAATACTAGCTTCTGGGGAGACAGACATTTATAATGTATCCTTTTGCCTTGTCTTACCGTGATTCTATTGCTTAGGTATTTTCCTTTTGGGGCCTAGTACTGAGATTTCTCTGAATGTGTATGAGGCTGTTGAGGGGGTCGGAGTGGAAGCCCACTGACTTCCGTGTTGGAAGTAGGTAGTGAGAAGACCCTAGTAGTAAAGAGTCCTGGAAGGTGTCTTGTGTACACATAGCAACCTCAGCGAAGCTGTCCCTTCTGTCCTTGCTGCCTTCCCCTGAGTGTGGGACTCTACCCTGTGCAGCCTCTCCTCACTAGGACCTGAACCACTCAGGAGCTAACCCTTCTTTCCTCTCTGCAACTGTCACTGATTCCTCCCTTGGCATTGGTTAAGAGACCCCAAGTTCCTTAGTTTGTGGCCCATCTGTGGCTTTGTTTTAGTTTATTGTTGCAGTGACAAAATACCCAACATGCACAATTTAAGAGAGGAAAGATTTATTTACCTCACAGTTTGAGAAGATCTCACAGAGTCTGATTTTGGCGCAGTTGGCAGCGGTGAAAATATGTGGCAGAGACAGAGGCTGAAAAGTGGCTCACCTCATGCAGACAGAAGCCAAGTGAGTCCACAGCAAAGCCAGGAGTTTTCCCAAGAAAAAGCTGCAACAGTGTTTCTTTTCCCTTCCTTTATTTAGTGCAGAGCTGCTAGCTCTCTGCTAGTCGTACCCCACCCCACCCACCAACAAGGTGGGTGTCCTTCCCTCATTTCCTGGTCTACAAGTCAATAAAAAACACCTGAAAACTCTGCCCTGGGCAACCTCTAATCTCAACAAGTTGATGCAATCCCTACAGGTCAAATCCCAGAGATCCCCCTTCCATCCAAGCTCTGCCTGCCAATACCACACAGTTCCAAATACATGAAGCTTTTGGGGGACACCCAAGATTTAAACTATAGCAGGCTTCTTTTGCCCAAAAACAGTTCACACTCAGGCTATTTTCAAAATGGCTCCTGTCTGTCTCTTCCTAGTATCACTGCTGAGAACTGCTTCTCCTGAGCTGGTCCACTGAGTTGCCGGGAGGCCTTTTCAAGGACGAGCTCTTGGTGCGTTTGCAGTGTGTACTACCCACAGGCTCTATACTGGAGGCTCAGTTACTGGCTGATGGCAGTTTCCATGGCTTCTGAGTCTGGACTTAACCTTGGATTGCAGCTGCCTGCTCCTCACGGCCTTCCTAGGTGGCGTGGCACAGTTTTCTGGATGGGTGTGCTCTTCAGCCTTGCCCATCTTCAGCTATCCAACCTCCTGTCAATTCCCAGAGCTCTGCTCCCTCTCCAAAGTAAGTTAAGCAGGTAGTTTTTTCTTTTAACTACATCTCAACGTTTTGGATGAGCTTCCTAGTAGCCATTGAGCAAGAGTCCTACTCAGCTGACATAGTTTTAACTTTGGCTATAGTTAAATCCAGTAGTTAGGGAACTACTTGGCAGCAAGCTAAGCTCAGTGTGTTCATGAGGGCGCACACAGTTTTATAGGGTACAAAGGAAAATACCTACACAAACTCTTAAGTGTGCCTATCGTATCTTTCACTCACATGCCCTTTTGTGAGAAGAGAGGGGATTTCTCACCACCAAAATTTTCACAGTTAAAAAGGAAGCGAGCAGCCTCTTAATTCCCCTCCAGAAACCCACTTGTATTGACTCTTAAAGGGCCATAGCCACTGGCAACACCGTTTTCTGCAGCCTCTTGACCATCTTCTCCAGCAGTTCTCCATTTTTAGTTTCTTGTTACTGGGAGAGAACACCTGAACATCTACAACTTAAGGGGGAGAGATTTATTTTGCCTCACGGTTTCATAAGGTTTCACAGTCCATTCATGAGCTGCAGACAATGTTGGAAGCACAGGACAGATGTCTAGGCAAACAAAAGTTCTTCACCGCATGGCACAGAGAAAGCCAAATGAGTGAGGAGTGAGTTAATGTCTGGAGACTGAGATGAAGGCTAGAGCTTTCCCAGGAAAAACTGTAGTAATGTTTATTCCTCCTTTATTTAGTTCAAACAGCCAATTAGGTCAGTGGTTGTTCTTTTCTCATTTCCTGGCCCAGAAGTCAACCACAGAGATCTGGAAGCTCTCCCCTGGGCATCTCCTGATCTCAATAAATTGACATAATCCTTCTGTAATCCGCAGGCATTTGTGCCTTCAAGCCAGGCCCCACCTCCCAACAGCACAAGGTTTTGTAGGTTTTTTACTCTATGCAAATATGTAAGGATTTTGGGGGGACGTTCCAGATCCAAACCGTAACACTCCATGTGTAATCCAAAATTGATGAGACAAAGGGCGACAATCTCGGGCCCCTAGGTGCCATTCAGTGACCAAATCATTCTCCCCCATGAACAGCACTGCCAAATCTTGCCACCATACTGTTGCCTTTCACAGTGGGTCCAAACCACTAGGACACCTACTTGAATGCTTAATCTTTTCTAACTTCTCTTTAGAAGCGAAATGTTTATATTGGCACCTCTGAAGGTGCCACTTAAAGCCCACCACGAAGGCCATCAGAGCTCAAACTATCAAAGGCCTACCCCATTTGCCATGGGGGTCTGTCCTTAGGGAACCATCTGGCTGTCTGTTTATCCCACACATCAGGCAAGTGAGCACGTACTGGGACAAAACTGCAGTTAGTCTTTACCCACATGCACCCCTGGAAAAAAGTAAAGTAAGTTCTCATCTAGATAGACACTTTCACAAGGTGGATTGAGCCTTATTTATGGACGGTCTGGCTGATAGAATCTCTGTACTCTGGCACTCACTTGACTAAAACTCACCTGGATTCTGCAAGAAGACTCATAACCTCAGTGTTTCTCTTCTATTCACAATGTAAGAACTTCATCTGTATCATCTTCTCAGATCTCTCCTGGTGACCCACAACCCATGCAACCTTTCTAGATCTTCTTCAGTGACTATTTTTAAGGACTACTTTCTTGACTTCACCCCCACTCAAATCATCTTTTTGTGTCTACGTTTGTTATTTTTCAGGTCTTTGACCCCTCAAGCTTCCCTTCCCTGACCTTTCTGAGCTTTATTAGATGTTCTACACTTTCAACTTTGCTGCACTCAAACAAATCCACAAATTTTACATGGTTGATAGTTGTGTCTTTCTACCCAACAGAGGCTGCTCACTAGGCAGTGCCACCTGCACCTCACTTAAAGCCCACCACGGAGGCCTCTGAAATTTCCAAGTTCTACTTGAGCTCTTTTTTTTAAATTAGCCATGTTGTCTACCCAAAAGCTTGTCTGTGTAATTGGTTTAACAAGTATTCCCCGTTAGCCTAGTAGTCTAGGTAAAAGGACCTCTACCCATTCACCCACAGGTAATAACCATACCTCCCTTGGCTCTGAGACATCTTCCACATTACTTTACTTTTGTTACATCCCTTTAGGACCTGAGGAGCTCAAGTGTAACCTTATTCTCTCCATCAGGAAACACAGAGGCCCTATGATACTCTCAATAAACCTTTAATTTCCCTCCTTGCTTCATTCAAAACACCGCCATCTTGGGTCCTCTCCTTAGAGCCACTCATCAGCCATGTTTCAGAGGTGTCAATATAAACATCCCCAAAACATAATTGAAAGATTCAGAATAAATAGAGTTACAGAAGCAGATTATCCTTGTGGACTATAGCAAGTAACAGGAGGTTTTTACTTTGGGGAGTTTGGAGCCTCCTAGTCCTGATACAGGAAACCAGGAAGTGCATGTTTTCCAATTATCTGCCAATCTGCAGCAGCTGTAATTGTTGGACCAGCCCCAGAATAGATGAGTCCTGTGATTTGTTTGCCATTGACCTGAATGTTGATGAGAGGGCAACCTCCACTTAATGCTGTTGCCCTTGAGAATTCCTAATTTGTAAACTTTGGAAATTTTTCTTTAACATGGTCTATGGGTAAAGCATAGGGTTTTAACAATGTGTGAGTGAGTGTGGAGCCCTGAGGAATAACATAATCGAGGCTAGTTACCATAATTTTAATTTGATCTTTAAAGTGAGATTCCTTAATATCTGGGATTACATGAATTTGATGTACAGAATATTGAGCTCGTGCCATAATTTTTCTTATATAATATGAAGGCAGTGAACTCTACATATCAAAGGGTATTTCTATAATGGCTCCCATTTGATCTGAAATTATATCCTTTTGTGCAACTAAATCTACGTAATGGGGATAATTTATATCATTCCTTATTGCAGGACAGAGGGGAGAAAATTCCTCTGGAGCAAGTTGAACATTCCAAGCTTGGCTGTTTTTATTGTTCTTCTTTTGAGGGATGTGGGAACTAATGTCTTTCTTCTCATTTCCAGAAATTGAGTTAGTTGCCTTAGATCTACAATCTGTTGGCTACTGGTAACCTTTCTTGCATTGCATCTTAGGCATTTTATTTTGGCCTGATTGCTTCCTTTTTGGCCTTTTTACAATCCTTTTGAAAGCTGCATTTAAAAAATATTTATAGGGTTGTAAAGCTGCCACCAGTTCCCGCATTTTGATATGCTTTCATTAGTTGACCTAAATTAGGATTTTGTGCCTTTAAGGACAATAATACCTTTTGATAATCTTTATTTGCATTCTCAGTGGTCAACTATTTAAAGAATTTCTACTGCAGCAGCATTGTCTGTTTTTGAATAGCAGTTTGCAGCTGATTAATAAAATCTCCATTGTTGCAGAAATCAGACTATTGAGAAGCCAAGCACTGGTCGAGGGGGTTGATGAACTCTTTGATTACAGTGGATGCAGGGGAGCTAATATTCCAAAAGCCTGAGCTCTGTCTCTGTTTCTTGTATGCAAGTCTGTACAGTGTCATTTCTGACTTTCTTTACCATTGGTGGGTTCAAATTTGACATGAGTGGGAATAACCTTTGTGAATAAGCTTCAGGAGCAGGAAGCATGTTTTAGAGAAGTAGTAGCAGTAAGGTCAGGACATTCATTTTGATGTGCTGTTAAGATGGATGAGGGTTTTGGCTGATGCAAGAAACAGCAAGGATTTAAGGAGCAGGAAATGCATGTCAAACTCCATTTTAGACCTAGGGCTTTGCTATAAACTTTGCGGTCTTTTCTCTATCATTTCCTCCCTTTGCCCTTTGAATTTATCTAAGGAGCATTATCTCTGTCGATGTCATTCATATCGAGTGATTGGTAGTTATATAAGAAGTGTCAACTGGCTAGTGTTTTTTTGTTCTATCATACAATCTACCAAATTTGTTAGAGTCTGTGGGTTGGGGGATACATGGTGCAAACATGAGTGTCAGTATCAGACTGAGGGGACCCACTGTTGGCAGTAAACACTTGAGATATGGGGAAAGATGATCCAGGTCTGTGAGTTGTCATTGTTTTGAGATCTTAGACTTATTATCAGTCTTATCGAGGCAGGGCAACACTGTGGTCACATTTCGTGGGTGTCCCTCTATTGAGTTCCTCAAGCTTCTACTATGTATTGTCCAGTTGGCCTTACAGTTCACACTGGAGCAGGGCTGAAGATCTCACATGGGCCTCTGCTACTTGTGGAAGGTAACCCAGAGGGGTGAACCTGGGTGAGTGTTCACAGTCCAGGTCCCATGGTCTTCCAGGGATGTTGCCTTGTAAACTTGAGTATTATGGCTTTGTGACGTGAAGCCTACAACTTTAAGCAACATTGGGGGTAAACTAGAATCACCATCGGGTGTCGTGTTCGAATGTATTGGAGAGGCTCCTTTTTCCAGTCTTTTATCTAGACCATGTGTCCCAGCTGGTGGGGATATGCCCAGTTTCCTGAACGGATGGGAGTCTTTTCTAAGGTTTCCTGGGTGATGTGGCTAAAGGTTTGTTGTGGTTAGGATCTGGAGTGTCCCCCAAAAGTCTCATGTATTTTAATGTTATGGTTTTTCTATGGAGCCATGTGATGTTGATGGATTGGGGTCTGGTCTGGAGGGGTGAATTGCAGTTGTTAGGATTAGGGGCGTGTGAGTTAAGACTAAAGGAGTGTGAGTTAAGACTAAAGACTTGTGAGTTAAGACTAAGGGTATGTAGTGGCCACACCTTCTATACCTGGGTGCAGGAGAGACTAAGACTGGGACTTGGACTAGTCTCGATCAGTCTCACTTGCCTACCTGTGTGTGATGTCCTAAGAAGCTGCCTCCACCTCTCTGCCTCTGTCATGTACTTCAGTTTCTGCCAGCCACCTCTGAATGGACTGTGACCATCTGAAACTGTAAGCTAAAATAAATCTTTCCTTTCCTAAATTTGTGCATGTCAGGTATTGAGTACAGCAAGGAAAAAAGTAACCGAGACAGGTTCTTTCCAGGGCCTAGAGATGTTGGGATGTCTCCAGGTTAGCTGTCTGTTGGAGGTCTCCCTTTAGCTTTACTATTACCAGAGGGTAGGTCTTCCATAGAATATCTCAAAAGAGGAATAGCCTGAGGACATTAGGGTCCATCGGGTTCAAAGCAATGCTAGGGGCAACATACCTATCCAAGGTAACTGAATTTCCTGCCAGAGTTTTGCCAGACTAGTCTTGAAGATCTGGTTCGTGTGTCCAACATTTCATGAGCTTTGTGGCCTGTAAGCAGTGTGAGTGTGACGTTTCCATCTTATTCCCAAAGTCTTGATCAGGGTCTGAAATACTTCTGACACAAAAACAGGCCTCTTGTTAGACACTATGGTAAGGGACAGTCCATATCTAGAAAAATTTCTCTCAGAAAAGCTTTGACCACCTCTGATGCTTGCTCAGTGCATACGAGGAGAACTTCAGCCCATCCTGAATGTGAGCATCACCTAGTGGTAGCAGTGGCACATTGTTCATTTTGGCGCCTTACCTGACCAGGTGACCAAAGGCAGAAAGGGAAAGGAGGGATAAAGGTAATGACTTTGTGATGGACGTGGCCCTGAGTCAGTGCTTTAGATCTTCTTGGGAAGATTGTGCATCCTGCCAATAGGAAGAGGCAGGAGGACGGACTTGTGACCTAGGAATTTAAGTCGATACCAACCACGTTTTCGGTGTGCCTCTTTCCACTTGCACATGGGAAGGTCACCCTTTTTGCAGAAAGAAAATTAAAGCCTGATACCCTATCATCCATGCCTCCCATGTCCATCCTTTGTTTGGACAGGTAAATTTCCTACAAACCGTTTCTAACACTGCACAGGTGTAGACTAATACCAGCAGATACCGGCAAAGTCTTCATAGCTTGACCTTAGTGAAATTCACTTCTGTATCTTCAAAAAGGGGTAGGTCCTGTCATATGAACTTCAGGGTTGGCTTAGGTCCTTGGTTGGCATTATTTAACGCACAAGTCACACGTCTAGCATTGATCTAGGCACACAGGGTTGGAAGTTTAGGTATGAAATAATAGCAGTGTAATGGGTTTTCCAAAGCAGCCTTTCCCAAGTGAGTGTTTTCATGGAGTTGGGTCACCAGCTGAGTGACTGCAATGCTGGGGATGAAGGCTTTAGTCTGGCAGCTTGTGCCAGTCTTTCTTCTCTGATCCTGCCTTCGCTTAGGGCCCGTTGATGTTCTTCCTTGGGGCATCCTGGGGAAGGAGGTAATTTTGGTGCCATAAGGATATTAGCTCATTTTGGGGTTATTTATGGAGCTTGACTTGTTGGCAGCTTCCTTAGCCACCTGGTCAGTGAGCCAGTTTCCTTTGCTGATAGAATCGACTCCCTTTTGGTGGCCTCTACAGTTGGTGGCAGCTACCTGGCAAGGCAGTGTGGAGTGCTTCCAAGCCACTACTAGCAGATGGAGAATATTTCCTTGTATTTTATTTCTTTTTCTCCTTCGGTTAAGTCCTTTTTCCTTGTAAATGTCCTATGGACATTGTCTTAGTTACTTTTTTGTCCCAGTAACTCAATACCCTAAATATACAGCTTTAGGGAGGAAAGATTTATTTTGGCTTACACTTTCAGAAAGTCAGAGTCCATTTACAGTCAAGCAAATGAAAAATGGTAGAGTCATATAGTTGGACCACAGCTACAGCCAGAGCCTGAGCCAGTGCTCTGGGACACAGAGATCTGCACAGCAGCATGGCAGAACTGAGAAGTTTGGGAGGAAGAGCAGAAACAACACACACTCCTCTAGGTCAAGCCCCAAGCATTCCTGCCTTCCAGCCAGGCTCCTCCCCTCTAACACTAGAGAGTATCCATAAGTACATAGCGCTTTTCGGGAACACTGCAGATCCAAACCATGACAGACATGTAGGGTCGAGAAAGCACACTTTGAGTCAGTATAGATAGATACTGTGCACTTCTCTTCCATGTGTGCTTACCTCCAGGCATCCAAATCAGCAGAACCCTGCAGCTCAGCGAGACTTGGACTTCCTTCTTGGTGCTTGGCTGTGGTACTACACAGGCGACCTGATTTCTCTCTTGTGAAAGTGCTCAATGTTCTTTGAGATGATAAAACCTGGATATTTGACCTTTTGTCTACAAATCTGGGCCTTTTTTCATGATGCCTTGTAGCCTGTTGTGAAGAGCAGAGCCAGCAAGGCTTTTGTCCCTTTTCAGTATTTTTCTTGATTGGGGCTAGCCAAAAGCAGGTCATTGACGTACTACATACAGCAGAGTACAACCTAATGATGCCAACATCAGCTGCCAATGCTTTGCCAGAGTGGGTGAGTTTTTGAAACCTTGAGTACTCCTAGTCCAAGTCTTGCATTTTTCTTCTGGTGTGTGGGTCCTTCCACTTGAAGGTGAATAAAGTCTAATTTAGTAGTGATAGTGGGAGGCAGAAGAAAGCATCTTTGAGATTGAGGCAGGTGAGCTAATTTGCTTGTGTGGGCAGAAGGATCAGGAGCAGGGTATAGGGGTCAGGATCACTGGATGGATAATATCTACAGCATTCTTGACAGTGTGGAGATCCTGAGATGGTTGATAGTAATTTCTACCAGCCTTTCTTAATTGCTAAAAGGGGAGTTTTCTAGGGGGGCTGGCACTCTTAGCATGTAGGTGCTAGATATGATCTCAGATCTCTAATGTGTGCTTTAGAGATTTCAAGACACTAGATGTGTTCCCTGCTACATAGGAGTGACTCCTGGTTTTAAGTCCACCATGATGGGTGCAAACATTTGGCCAAGACTAGGGTTCCCTTTTCAACCCAGACAGTACAAAATTCTTCCACCATGCTGATGGGGTCGGTTTGCTCTTCCTCTGGGGAGTATAGGTGCCATTTGCTTTTCCGTATGCAGTCTCATGACCATCATCAAAGAATCTTATCTTCGCATGGCTAGGCTAACTGGTTTTCCAGGGTAGCTGTTCTTTTAGTCCCCAACTTTGTTAGTAGGTCCTTGCCCAGGAGAGGAATGGGGCAGTCTGATAGGTAGAGGAATTCATGTGTTACTTAGGCAGCCTCCCAGTTGGCATTAGCAAAATTGACAGAAGGACTTGATTGTTTTGTATTCTGTGCCTCTCACTGTAGTGGTGGTCTGAGTTGTTCGAAGAGCCACAGGTATAGTCATCATAGAATGTTCAGCCCCATTGTGCACTATAAATGACATAGGTTGATCTCCAACTTCCATCATGAGTGTAGGCTCCTGGGGTTCCAGGATCAGGGAGCCTTGTCTCCCCTATTTTGAGTCAATGCTAGCCAAGCCAATGAGGTCTTGGTAGCTTCCTATTTTCTTGCACCACTTTTTTTTCTTGCTCTTTAACTTTTTTATAGCTTGATCTTTTTCTTAATAAAGAAACCAGGTGATATTTAACTTTCTGTGTCTGATTTATTTTGCTAGGTATAATGGTCTGAAGGTATGTGTATTTTCCTACAATGACTCCAATTTACCTTTACACAGAATAGTACTTCACTGT
>PVKB01007948.1:0-24170 GCA_004027205.1 Ctenodactylus gundi
AAAGGAATTTGGGAACTGGGCGGTGACTGAGGGATCGGGCTGGGAGACACCCCGCGCCCAGCACGGGAAGCAGAGCAGATGTATTAGGAGGCCGCGGTCACAGACGGACTGGGACACGTCCGCAGCGGGCAGCTTGACCTATTGGGAGCCCAGCGCAATCCCCCCAAACCCGTCGTGATGGTCTTAGTGCTTTTGGTTGGCTCTCGTCCCCATGGCCTCTCTCCGATTTTCTGCTCATCTGATCTTTGGGCCCGCTTTCCGTATGTTTAACGAGTAACTGGCTTGGGATGCGGAGCAGCTGTGAGTTGGTGTGGTGCATGCAAGGAAGGTACTGGTTTTGTGAGAGCTTCTTGTGCAGTTAGCAAGAGGAAGATATGTCTCTGGGCTGTTTTTAGCTGCATGCTGAAGTGTGCACTCCACATCTGCACCTAAGGTCTTTGATCTTGTTTTGTCTGCCTCCTAGATGTAGAACTATCTAAATCACTTTCTTGTTGCCGGGTTGCAATACCTGGCATCCACAACTTAAGGGAGGAAATTTTTTTTTTTTTTTAGCTCAAAGCTTCAGAAGGTCTCAGTTCACTCATAGGCAGTTGTCAGTGATAGAAGTACATAGCAAAAGGTCTACTCAGAAGATAGCTCTTTATGGTATTAGGTGAAAGAGTAAGTTCTGAAAAGAAGCCAAGGGGAAGGTATTTTCTTCCAGGTTACATCCTCAGTTATTTACAGTTTCTAACCATACCCAACCTCCTACCAGCATATACAATTCACAAACTACACCATCTAAATCACCAGCCTCTCTGTGATATTCCAGGTTCAAATGATAAGAACCATCAGTAAATTTGGAGCTTATGAAGGCAATCATTGTTTTGTTGACCAGCAGTTTGTCCATGTCTCGCATCCTTTCCTGATTTGACCTAACCTAAGAAAATACACAAAATACACATTTATGTTTTTTCCAAAGTTTGTCAGAAGGAAGTAGAGACATGGAACCTAAGAGTATATGAATTGTAAGCCTTTAATTTTCACCTGAAATCTGGCTTCAATTTACAGTATGTGTAACCTACCAGATCTTCTTTTGGCCTTAGTTACTTTTTCGTTGCTGTGACTCAGTACCGAACATTCACAAATTTGGGGAAGGAAAGGTTTAATTTAGCTCACGGTTTCTCTAGAAGGTCACAGTCCATTCAGGGGTGGCCGGCAGCAGTAAAAGTTCATGGCAGAGGCAGTGGTGGAGGCAGTTTCTAACGACATCACAAACAGGAAGAGAAGTTGAGACCAAGTAGTCCAAGGAAGGCAGGAAGCAGCTTATACATCCTTCCAGGTCTCCTGCCAGTGATTAGCCCCTTCTGGATCCAGGTGTGGAAGGTGTGCTAAACCCTCACTACATGCCGTTAATCCTAATTTACAGGCTGTTAATACAATTTACATGCATCCACCCCTCCACACTAGGCCCCAGTCTCCTAACAGCACATGGTTCCATAACAATCTGTAGTATTTAAATACATGAGACTTTTGGAGGACATTCCAGATCCAAACTACAATATTCCACCCCTGGCCCCCAAAGGACTTATGTCCTTTTCCCCATGCAAAACGCATTTAGTCCTTCTCCAATAGTAACCAAAGTTTTTAACAGTTTCAACACTGTTAAACTCCCAAGTTCATAGTCTCCTCTGAGGCATAAGACAAACTTCTAGTTGTGAACTCCTGTTAAATCCAAAGAGTTGAGCACTTCCCACATAAAATGGCCTAATGTAAACATTTTCATTCCAAACAGGAGGAATAAGGGATAAAGGCAATAGGACCAAGACAATTCCTAAACTCGGCAGGGCAAGGGTTAAGTTCTGTAGTTCCATGTCCAGCAACTTAGGTAAATTCTGGCGAGGTGTGAACTCCACTGGGCTTGGGTGGGCCCTGCTGACTGTAACCTCCATTGTCTCTCCTTTGGGCTGGATCCACTCATGGCCTGCTGCATTTCTCAGCTGACAATCCATGCTCCTGGCTTCTCTAAATTTTTGGGCTCTCCACTGGACCTTAGTCTTCTCTTTGACAATTTCACATACTGCTCTCCCAGGGACACACTGCTTTCCTCTGAAACCTGGGTGGAAGCCTCCATGAACCCACAACTCTTGGGCTGTGCAAGCTTGTAAAGCCGGGACCATGTGGACATCTGCAAGGTCTGCCACTGGCTTGAGCATTCATCTGGCTCCTTTGTGCCATGGTTGGAGCAGCTTCTGAGTGCTGGAATGGTGGAACTCCAGGGAGTTGAATTCCAGCAAACACTTCCCTCTTTGGCCCTACATGAAGTCTTGGAGTATTCTTCACAGGATAAGATCTTTTGCCTTTGCACCCTTTAATTGGTAAAGGGTGGGATATTGTTGATTCCTGAGACACTGTGAAGGCCTCTTTCTTACAGTCCTCATTCTGGCCCAAAGATCATTTCCTCTGGGTTTTCATGTCACTACATTACTTGGTGAATAATTCCAACATTCCCTATTTTCATCCTCAGCATACCAATAATTTTTTCCTTTAAACTTTTTTTTTTTCATTTCTGATACATCTCCAAACCATAGATAGATTTTTTTGTCGACTAAAGTATTCTACAAGAATATCACCTTGTCCTTAGTTTTGCAAAATTTCATTCTATATTCACACAAAATCTTGTTTTTTAAAAGAAAATTTTTTCGTAAACTTACAACTGTTTTGCATTTCTTTTATTTATAAATTATATACTTTTTCTGCACAGTTATATTAGATGTTTCAAATGGAAGGATGGCTAGGCACAGTGCCACAGAGCTGTAGTCCCAGCACTTAGGGCAGCAGAATCAGAAGGATCATGAGTTGAAGACCTACGTGGGCTATTTGAAACTTAGCAAGAGCTGGCTCAAATAAACAGCGAAATGGATCTGGGGTTGTAGCTCAGTTGCAAAGATTCTGTTTTTGGTCCTTATTACAGATAAGAGGATGATTATGAAATAACTGGTTCCAACTAGAGGTTGCTGTTCTTAGAGAAATCTTTTTTCACAAAATTGTTGTTAGTTATATTTGTAATACATCATTATTACATTGGATTTCAGGAGTGAATGCATATACATGTTGCAGCTTCATAATTTTTGCTTTCATTTTTTCTTTCCCACCTCTGACTCACAAGATCTTTCTGTGCACAAAATCAATTTCTTTCTTCCCTACCATCACTGTGATTTGTCTTATTTACTTATTTATACTTTAAGTTTATTATAGTAATGCAAATGTGATATTTAAACATTTTTATCTAATTAAGCTTGCTAAGAATAATAGTGTCAAGTTTCATCATTTTTCTACCAATAACGCAAATTTATCTCTCTTAGATTAGTACTCCATTGTATATCTATCCTAGATTTGCTTTATCCATTCATCTGTTGACGAATGTTTTGGAAGTTTTCAGGTTTTAGCTGTTATGAGTTGTGGTGTTATAGGCTTGATCATGTACTTATCACTGTTACATGGTATGTTTAACTCCTGGAAAGATAGTCAGAAGAGATAGCTTCATTTTGTTCAGACGGGAGCAAAGGATTCTTAGTGAGTGCATCAGTCTATGTGATGTAACACTACTTGTGAACTGTCTGCTCAGCTCCCCAGTGCAGAGTTGAGACTGCAACTCAGTCAGCTGTAAATTTCTCTACATTACATCATGTACTAAGGTGCATTTCTTCAATCAGAGAGGGGCCATGTGTTTCTGTTTTGACACAGGGTATCACTTTGTAGTCTTGGCTGATCTTGAACTCACTAAAAGCAGTATTCCTAACTCATCCTCCTGGATTTTGGGATTAAAGATGTGTTCTACCATACCTGGCTAATTATTTTCATGGTTCTGAGCAGTTGAGCTCAGGGCCCTGCACATGCTGAGCAACTAGAGTAACCACTGCATTATGCCCTAGCCCCAAAAGTCATCTGTTTTGATGAAAAATTAAAAGAATATGTCTCAGTTACTTTTTCATTGTTGTGACTCAATACCTGACATGCACAAATTTAAGAAAGGAAAGGTTTATTAGGTTACAGTTTCAGGTGGTCACAGTCCATTCAGGGGCGACTGGCAGCAATTGAAGTACATGTCGGAGACAGAAAGGTGGAGGCAGCTTCTCAGGACATCACACACAGGCAAGTGAGACTAATCGAGACTAGTCCAAGTTCCAGTCTTAGTCTCTCCTGCATCTGGGTATTGAAGGTGTGGCCACTACACGCCCTTAGTCTTAAATCACACACCCCTAATCCCAACAACTGCAATCCACCCCTCCAGCCCAGACCCCAATCCACCAACTATACATGACTCCATAGACAATCCATAACATTAAAATACATGAGACTTTTGGGGGACTCTCCAGTTCCTAACCACAACAGAATATATTCCCAATTAGCTCTGAGGAGATGGAAAGGTGTATTTGCCTCATATCACCATCTCACTCTGAATGGATATGTTAGGATTAACACCTATTACTTGCTGACCTCTGACTTTCCTTGCTTACAGCCTGCATGTGCTGAAAACAGCTCCAGAAAAATGTTTTGGTGATGAGACACTTCTGGTCAGTATAAAGCATGTAGTCAATGAGAACTCTGCCCTTATTGAGATTGTGGCCCTGTTTGAAAACAGGCTATTTTTGAAATGTCTTTGGTTTATTTAGCGTTCATTATGTTTTAATCAGACAAATTTTTCTGTGTGAATGAATTGTAGAATGGGGGCTTAGAGTAAAATTTTTCTAAACAATCGTGAATAGTGGGAATGGAGTCACATGATAGTTTATTTACGTCAGACTGTTACGGTGAATTGTATTTAGTCAACTTCCCTCTCCCCTCCAGGCCTAAATACCAGCAATACACAACTTAATGAGAAGGACGTTATTTATCTGATCCTTTCATGGATTTACCTCAATGTTCAATTGGCTTCAAAACAAAAACCTCAGGTTCAAAGAGACTGGAAAAGGAAAGTGATCTGCCTCTTACCTACCAGAAAGCAGATAGAGAAAAATGAGGCCAGTGACCTCTTACAGTCTGTGAAATTAGACTACAGTTTCTCATGAAAACACACCACAGCTGTGCTATACTAATATCCTAGGGAATTCTGAAGCCATGCAATAGATATTCAAGATGCACCATATTGTGAGTCCAGGATTTTTCTTACCATGAATAATATTTTAAAGGAGAGAATGTTTTATTTACTAAAATGAGACTTCAGTGCATGGACAGCTTTCAATTTTAAATATTCAGGTTTTCCTGTGTCATTACTAGGGAGTGAATAAGTATAGGCTTCTCTGAGGAATCAGTCTGGTGCTCATCTTTGAGAATGTTATTTTTCAAAATTCATTTTTTCCTTTAGAAACCTGAAGTAGATTCTTTCCATGAGGCAGTTGAATGGTTTTCATTTTTTCTTGCTTCTTTTCATAATACTGTTACTACATAATATCAATTTCTTCTACTAAGTAATAATTTGTATTGGCTTTTTTTAATGTCCATGATGAAAATGAGTGGATTATGGAAATGGTTGATAAAGTCTTAGCCATGAACCACCAACATAATCCCAGATTTATCACCATTGAAATCATAAGTCCTTTACCTATTTCAATGTTTAAAATTTATAATTGTCCATGGAATGAATGGAAACAACACACATTTTCAAGTAGAAGCCTTTTTCTTCGTGAAATATGTGTTAAGGTGAATCTAATTTCCAACATTGTTATATGGTAGCAGTTGTAACACAAATCAGTTTTATGTTTTCTTTTTGGCACATTGAAGTACTTTCTGTTAATGTCAGTTTTGTGAATAGTGGACTATAAAACTTCTGTGCTTATTAAATAAATTCTTTATTAAATATTTTGATCATTGTTAAGTATACATCATACTGAGTAATTCTGTTTGTGATATCTTTGCAAATGTGTCACTAAGTGCTAACAGTATAAGCCTTTCATTTATAACATTGCTGTTAGGCATTCTCACAGAAAATAGTAATTTTCTTCAGTGTCATTTTTATAGTCATGAGCCTTATTTAGGGTTCAGTTTAAGTTGTGTTGAAACTGGTAGAAGTTTCATATTGATGTCTTAATGGAAACAAAGAGGCAGGAATAAGTTTCTAAGCAATAAATTATGGTGGAGGTTTTGGTTGTTGTTGTTCTTGTTTGCTTTGTTTTGAACAGTCTTGTTCTATAGTCCAGGCTGGTCCTGAGCTCACTATGTAGCCTGGCCTGGCCTCAAACTTATCACAATACTCTTGCTTCAGCCTCTGTAGTGCTGAGATTATAGATTTGTGCCATCATACCTGAATAATATTTATATGCTGCTTGGGAATAAAATCCAGGGCTTTGTGTTGAGCAGGAAATGACTCAAACCATGAAATCTCATTAAAGATTCGTGTGCTCTAGTGCATTCTGGGTTCATTACTTTTGTATTTTTCCTCTAATCAATATGTTGAGAAATTGGAAACATTTACAGGAATGAGAGCAGTTAAATTACATATTGCTTTCCCAAAGATTTTAAAAATCAAGTCCCATTAACATTTGATGGTGGGATCTATTTAAGTAGTATTTCCCTTTTATTGGAAAAGATTAGTGAATTTTCCCCAATCTTGGCTAATTTTATACAATCTTATCAAAATAGATGATAGTTCTAAGGTCAATAAAGCATTGAAATTTTTCTAACTAGCTGCACTAAACAGTTTATAAACATAAAAATTTAGGTGGCTTTACAAAGATAAATACTGTTTTTGGTGTATAAAACTATAATCCAGGCATGCCTTGGAATTACTGTGGAAGAGGAAGTTAATATAAATTGAAAAATAAGAATGATAGCCAGTCACAGAATGAACATGTTCAGAACGTAGCCTTATATCTTGTTTTAAGGTGTATCGAGATGCTAGGTACTATAATTCTCTGTTGGTCAATACATGTGTAATACTTTAGGGCGCAGCGACATTTGAGGATGTGGCTGTAAATTTTACCATAGAGGAATGGTCTTTTCTGGATTCTTCTCAAAGAAGCTCTAAAAGATGTGATGCGGGGAACCTTCAGAACCCTGGCTGATGCTAGTAAGTTCCTTATCATTCCCTTAATTCAGTTTATCAAGAACAGAGAGTTTTCTCTACTGGTGTAATTCTATCAATTGAAATAAAATGAAAACATTAAACAAAGTATTTTTAGCATATCATATCCTACCAGCTATCGAGTTAGAATTTCTTAAGTGCTATGTAATGTGTTATTAATTTATTCTTCATTATTTATGTCTGCATTTTAGGAAAAATGTGGGAGGATCAGAACTTTGTAAATAAATGCAAGATTTCATGGAAAAATTTACAGTAAGTTATTCTCCCAAGAGGCAGCTCCTCACGACATCACAAACAGAAAGCCAAGTTCCATCAAGTCCAGTCTCTCTCCAGTGGAAAAAAACTAACAATCATTCTTCCTTCCCTTTATATGGTCGGAGTTCCCAGTTAAACGTCCCACAGTCAGGTGGGTGTTCTTCCTTTACTTGCTGGCCCACAAATCACTCACTTTAATCCAGGCTGGTACCTAATAGCCTAATTTAGGTGAGGTCCCTAATCCAGGTGCGGTTCCTAACTGCCTCAAGTTGACGTAATCTCTCCAATGGTCACAGTGACTTACTGAGGAAAGATGTAGCTTACAGTTTCAGAAGGTCTCAGTCCTTTCACGGATGAGCAGCTGGAAAATGGTGGAATCACAAGGCAGGTCTGAAGCTGGGTCTGGAGCCAGAGCTGGAGTCCCAGAGACAGAGCTTTTCACAGCATTGCTGAACCAAGAGAAGTCTGGGAGAAAGGATGGAACCAGCACATGCCCCTCCAGGGTAAGACCCAGGTATCCTCCCCTTCTAGCCAGACCCCCACCTCCCAACACTACACAGTATCTGTAGGCACAAGAGGCTTTGGGGGACCACTTCAGATCCAAACTATGACAGGTGCCTATGAATGGACTCGTGAGATGTTATGAGACTTTAAGCTAAAATGAATCTTTCCTCCTCTAAGTTGTAGATACTAGGTATTCTACAGCAACAAGCAAGTAAGACAGGGTGAACTTGGGGGAATTGACTTGGAGGGATTATGTTGATGTTAGGAAATGCACAGGGCAGAATTATTAGGTGTATGTGATTGACTGGTGGGCAAGGAGATTGGAGAACTCCCACCCTGGGGCTGTCTACTGTACCAGGAAGAGCTTTTCTTCAACTAGACCTCTGCTCTGTGCTTCTTTCGTTACTGGTTGCCTAAGAATGGACTGTGTGAAACCTGTAATTGTGAGCTAAAAGAAATCTTTCCTCTTAAGTAATCGGTATGAGGTATTGTGTATCAGCGGTGATTAAATAACTAATGGGACAAATCGCTTGGCCCAGACTTCAGAAGTCTATTAACCAGTAGTACAGACCTACTAAAAACAGAAAATTTAAATGCCAGTGCTCCTCAGGAGAAATCAGTTTCAACCTGCCCTTCAAAAATAAACAAATAAATAAATAAATTATCTCGGCTTTTCTGGGCAGAGGTGGAATTGTGTCTTTGAGTTCTTTGTGGATCTTCACCCAGTTAAGATATTCAGCTCACCCTGTCTTTATGGTGAGCACACTTCTATTCCTCTGCTCCAACTACAACTACCTGAAAGAATACTGTTGCAGTGTGAAATGGAAAATTCCTCTTTGCTTTTCAGTCCTAAGTTGGTAAAATGCCATTTTCCCAAAATTATACTTAGTTTCATACTGTGCTTTTGCTGTTTTATTTATTCATTTAGTTGGTTAGTTATTGCAGTACTGGGGATTGAACTCAAGGACTTCACTCTGAGCTATTTTCTTGTTTTTGTATTGTTTGAGACAGGATTCTAAGGTGTCCAGGCTGGGCCAGAATTTGTTGTTATTTCATGCTACACTTCTACAGTGCTATCACTTGGCCTATTTATTTATTCATTTATGGTGCTAGACATGATACCCACCATCCACAGTTTAATGGAGGAAAGATTTTTTTAGCTCACAGTTTCATAAGGTCACAATCCATTCACAGTTGGATGGCTGGAAATTGCGTAATGAAGCCAGAGCTAGACCCAGAGACAGATTCTCATAGCATGACAGCACACAGTCAAGTTTGGGAGTATGAGTGGAACCAGCACACACCCATTCAGGTCGAGCTTCAAGAAGCCACCACTTCCAGCTCGGCCCCACCCCCCCAACAATACACAGTATTCATAGGTATCTGAATCCCTATGGTGATACATCCAAACCTCAATGTTCTACACCTGGCTACCAAAAACTTGTTTCTATCTGCAAAATGCAGTTAGTTCTTCTCTGTGAGTTTCCGAACTGTTACCAGTTCATGAACTGCTAAGAAGTGTAAGCCCAACGTCTCCTCTCAGATACAAAGCAGACCTTCATCTGTGAGTTCATGTGGAAACCAAAGAGTTAAGCACTTCTGACATGCAATGTGACAGAGTACATATTTCCATTCCACAAGGGAGAAATAGAAGAATAACAGGCAGTTGGATCAAAACAAGTTCTAAGTCTGACAGGGCAAGGGTTAAATTCTGTACTTCCATGTCTAGCACCTGGTGTAAACTTTGGCAGTAAAATGTGAATTCTAAAGTTTGTATGCCCTCACCTCTACAACATTGCTCCTGGCTGCAGGGCCTGTGTTTTCTCTTCTGGACTGGCCTTGTCTACAGTCTACATGTTCCTCAGGGGTTAATTCATACTTCTGACGTCTCTAAATTTTCTTGGTCTCCACTGGACTTAGGGCTTCTCCCTTACACATTTATACACTGCCGTCTTAGTTACTTATTTGTGCTGGAACAAAATACTCAACATCTACAACTTAAGGGAAGAAAATTTTATTTTGCTTACAGTTTCAGAAAGTCTCACACAGTCCATTCATGGGGCAGCCAGGAATGGTGAAGGCACAAGTCAAAGACAGAGGATGGGAAACTGTTCACCCCATTGCAAACAGAAGCTACATGGTGCAGGAGGCATGCCAAATTCTGTCCAGAAACCAGCAAGACTAGAGTTTTCCCAGGGAGAAGCTACAATTGTATGTATTCTTCCTTCCTTTAATTGCTTCAACCTGCCACTTGCCCGCCCCCCCCACACACACACACACGTGGGTGTCCCAATCACAACAAGTTGACACAATCTTTCCAGGTCAAACCCCAAGTGGCAACTCCCAGCCAAGCTTTACTGCTCAGTGACAGACAGTTCCAAATACATGAGGCTTTGGGGAGACACTCAAGATCCAAACCATAGCCACTTGCAACACGCAGTGTCACAGCTACCTTCCCTGGGACGCATTGCCCGGCCTCCAAAGAATTCTGAAATCTGGATAGATTGCTGGGGCAGAACATGAAAGGGTATACATTAGCTCCACCTTTTCTCCTTTGGCTGGCTTTCAGTCTGTCATACTGTTGAGAGCTTTTCTTTGACAAGGCCTCCAGCAAGCGATTGCATCATTGCTGGCCACCTAGGACTTGAATGTCATGACCTTATGCAACTGTGAGTTACAATCAATCTTTCCTCCTTTAAGTTGTGGGTGTCGGATATTCTTTCCCAGTAGCAAATACGTAACTAAGTAAGAAATATGTACCAGAGAAGCGGAGTCCTATTTGTGACTTTACCTGACTGTGCGGCTTGAAAACTTTTGAAACTAGTTTGCAGGAAGAGTTTGGAAAGGTATGAAGATGCTGGGTGGAAGGACAAAATTAGCACACACCCTTGCAAGACAAGCCTCAAGCACTCACCCCTTTCAGCCAGGTCTCAGCTTCCAACGAGCACACAGTATCCGTAGGTACATGAAGATTTATGGAAACAATCCAGATCTAAACCACAACAGAAGCTTTTTAAGGTACAGCCAGAGGCAAGGCTGTAGGTGTGGAGCCACTCAAGACCGGTGCAGCTCACATGTGGCCACAGTTTACCCAGTGTGCTATATACAGAACTTCAGAATTCAATGGAGCTAGAAGATTTAACTCTTGCCCTGCTGAGTTTAGAACTTGTTTTTGTCAAATTGCTTTCTGTACTACTATTCTCCCTTTTGGAATTGAATTATTTACCCTGTGTCATTGTATGTTGGAAGTGTTTAATCTTTCTGTGATTTTTACAGGGGCTCATAACTAAGAATTAGCCTTGAGTCTCTCACAGGAGACTGGTTCAGTCTCTTAGCACTACATAAAACTTAACCTGAGTGTAGGTGGATAGAATGAAGAAGGTGAGAGCATAGGATTACTCCATCACTGGGTCCATGTGACTTTGTATGGAAGTCCGAGATTTAGTAAAGGAAATTCCTCTATGGCTTGGCTTAGAATGGGGGAGGAATGGGTGGTCTTGACTGGTGACCACAGAAACTGAGATGATGGTGAGTAGATAGATGGCTTAGTTACTTTTTTATCACTGTGACTCATACCTAACATTCACAACTTGAGGGAGGAAAGGTTTATTTTAGCTCATAGTTCAGAAGGTCTCAGTCCATTCACAGTGGCCATCTGGAAAATGGTGGAATCATATGATGGGGGCACAGCTAGAGTCAGAACTGAAGCCAGAGCTCTGGAGACAAAGGTTCTCACCATAGCATGGCAGAACAGAGACTTACCTGGCAGGAAGGGCAGAATTAGCACATACCTTTTCAGATCAAGCCCCGGATATTTTCCCCTTCTATCCAGGTCCCATCTCCCAACACTACACAGTATCCATAGTTACATGAGGCTTTTGTGGGACACTCCAGATACAAACCATGACATTCTGCCCCAGGCCCCCAAAAGATTCATGTCTACTTCCTTTTTAAAAAATAAAAGGCATTCAGTCCTTCTCCAAGAGTTACCAAAGTCTTAACAGTCCCCGCACTGTTGAAAAACTTCCAAGTTCAAAGTCTCCTCTGAGGTGCAAGGCAAACTCTTAGCTATAAGCTCCAGTTAAAACCAAAGTGTTAAGCACTTACAACGTAAAATGGCACAAAGTAAACATTTCCATCTCCAAAGGAAGGAGTAGGAGGATAAAAAGCAATTGTGCCAAAACTAGTTTTAAACCTAGCAGGGGAAAGAGTTAAGCCCTGTAGTCTATTGCCTAGCACCTGGGGTACATTTTGTCAAGATAAACTGTGGCTGTGGTGAGACATGAAATCAACCTGGCCTGGGTTTTTCCTTTGGCCCTGGGATACACCCCTCAGAGCAAAGTCTTTGGCCTCTCCTCCCTTGAATTGGTAAAGGGTGGGGTCTTGTTGACTTTGGAGGTGCTCTTAGGGCGTCTTTTTATAGTCCTGATGGTAAGTACTTACTTGGCTTGTTTTCAGTGCTAGTCTCTTTACCTTCCTTGTGTTCTTTGGTCCCACCACTGCAGCATGGCTGTTGGCTGCAACATCCGTCTTTTCTCTTCTGGGCAGGATCCGCTCACATCGTTCAGCTTTTCTGAGTGGATATCCCATGCTCATGGCTTCTCCGTATTGCTGGGTTCTCTCCAGTATACCTTAGGCTTCTTTGCACCTTCACACATTGCCCTCCCAGAGGCACACAGACTGGCTTCCAAGGTGGAAGCCTCTGTGAACCCACAGCTCTTGTACTCTGCAAGCCTCTAAAGGCTTGGAACATTACTGAAGAGCGGGCATAAGGATTGTTAGAGCTAAAAAAGCAGTGGACGTGGTGTAGGTACCGTTTGTTTTTTGTAGCCCCAACTAAAACTCCATGTGGTAGTGCTACTGCCTACCCCAGCTGGCTTTCTGTGGGCTTCTAGTCCTTGAACAGGTGCTGGGGCTATGTGGAACACAGCAGTCATCTGCTACTGTGTGTGTAATGTTTCCTAAGAGTGGAAATGCTTAACAATAAAATGGAAGCAGCATGAATGCAACCTTTCCCAAGAACCCTTTGGGTTTTATTCCACTTTAATGTTTTAATCAATGCTCTTTGTTACAGTAGATTATCACTGATTGTAGGTGACTTCAGCAGTGCTGTGGCCAGTAAGTCATCCACTTCTTTGTAAGTCACACCTAATAATTCATTTACTTGCCAAACTAAACTTTTAAAAATTATGTTAAATATAATAGCAGATTTTGAGTTCTGTTATTATCTGTTCAAAAATGTGACATAATTGTAGAAAGTACCTTAACCACTATATAGGAAATGCATTAAAATGCATTTGCTCTCAATTGTTATCAGTTATAATTATTAGAATAAATATCTTAGATATAGTTGAAAATGTTATGAACTATTTTTGACTTGGCCAGTTTGGGTTTAAGTTTTTGCTGTCTTCTCTCCAGCTCCTAACAGAAGATCTAACCCAAGGTCTTAAGATAGTAATCACCAACTATTGGACAAATAAAATTCAGCTTGATAAATGGACTCCAGATAAACTGAACCTAAGATATATTAATACTTCTCAACTTTCTTACCAGAGGTAATAGGAGAGGTACTATCATAAGTGCCCAGAAATTATCATGAAAACTGCTAATACTATAATTTGCCTAAATCTTTGTAAATAGAGCCTAACAGACTCATCAGAAAAAAACTAAATTTTAATTGTTCTAAAGTAAAAGGACTCTTCTGTAGTTATTTTATTTCATTTTAATTGATGTGTACTTAATTGCCTTGATGAGATTGTGTTTCAGGTTCCAAAAATCCATGACTATGTGATGGTTAAACAGGAATTGCCAGGACCGTTCAGAGAAATTCTTGATCTTTCACCCTTTCCTAAGCCACTCATGGTTTTATACTCCAAATTCAATATGAGCCACAACCTCTGAGACATCAGCAAATCCAGGGTGTCCCTGCTAAGCTTGATGTAGCTTTGGATATGATGAGTTCACCCTTTTTCCAATTATTTGACTTCTCTGGTCTCTCAAAGAAGATGTGATGAACAAAAAGTAAGATTCTTAGTGTCCACACTTCCCAAGCGCAGCTCTGCCCAAAGTGTGCTCAATAATCAAGTGTGTACCGACTTCCTGAGGACACATTCAAGTGGACTTCAAAGAGGCTAAATGACATTGATCTCCATCTGTATCATTGATTAAAAACCATAAGTAAACAGATTCAAAACTCTATATATTTAAAAAGGTTCCTTTCTAAAGCAATTTAAAAGCTTCACATTTACTTATATGACAAAAATAATGTTTATCCTGAAGACTTTAATAATGACAGACCCTTTCCTTAATCATGATTTTGTTATGTCCAGGAAGGGGCCTCCATTATTATATAATTTAAAATTCCAGGTTTGACTGTTAAAACCCTGAGTTGAAGTAATTTATTTCACTGACATTGAAATTAGACACCAAAGTTTATGATCTCAATACAACTACCTTATTAACTTATGTAGGTGATATCCCAATATTTTAGATTACTTCTTTTTATCCAAATTGTATAAACGCTGTTAGTTTCCAATGACAATGACATTCATGGTAAATTAAAATTTGGCTAAATGCTAAAATCAAAAGAAATGTTAGTTAATATAGGAACCGGGGACTGGAGGAGTGGCACAGCAGTTAAAGTGCTTACCTTGCAATGGCAAGGCCCTGAATTTGATTCCCCAACACCACATAAAGCTTTGGTGCACACCTGGAATTCCAGCACTTGGGAGGCCGAGGCAGGAGGATTGCTATAAGAAAAAGGCTAGAGGGGGCTGGAGGAATGGCTCAGCGGTTAAAGCACTTGAGCAAGCGCTAAGCATTCGAGTTCGATTCCCCAGCACCACATGGTGGTGGCGCATGCCTGTAATCCCAGCACTTGGGAGGCTGAGACAGGAGAATTGCCGTGAGTCCAAGGCCAGCCTGGGCTCTGAAGTGAATTCAGGACAAGCCTGGACCACAGAGTGAGACCCTGTCTCAAAAAAAAAAGAAAAAAAAGAAAGAAAGAAAGAAAGAAAAAGGCTAGGGGTTGGGTATTTAGCTCAGTGGTAGAGTGTCTGCCTTGCAAATGCGAAGCCTTGGGTTAGGTCCTCAGCTCTAAACAATAAAAGAAAAAGGCTAGCCTAGGCTACATAGTGAGTTCAGGATGAGCCTGGATTGCAGAGCAAGACCCTGTCACAACAAACAAAAAAACAAACATACAAACAAAACCATAGAAATCATAAAAAATTGTAATTTAACTCAACAGGGATTAACAACAATGTTAATATGTGAAATGGCAATACATATGCAAATACTTCTTAGTGTAGAAGCCAGAGCCAATGAATAAAAAATAAAAAAAACCGCAATTACAAGCTTGTAGAAGTTCTAAAACCAACATTTTAAGAACTCGGGTTCTTTAAGTGAACCTTCAAGAGATCCTATAATACAGTTAGCAGGAATCAAAATGTATATATTCTAAATGACTCACTGGAGTTCATCTTCCCTTCTATCAAAATTAATAAGATTTTAGTAAAACCACAAAAATCTATTTTGTGTTCACCTCTATTTAATATACTTCTATTTAATCTCCCTCTATAATGTTACAGCCCACTTTCTCCAAAATGGAACCTGGTACAACACCTAAAACTGAAACAGATAAAGCTTTTCTTTCTTCATCTAGATTGTAAAGATCAATCTTTTTCTAAAATTAGAGCCAGTCACCCCACATAAACTTACAATCATAAAATCAAACAAAAATTTTAACTAAATGATAATGAAGTGTCCCAAATACTTGCAGACATCAAGATATTTCACCAAGTACCAGTAATTATACATTCCGGTGGAAAACATAATCAGCCTGGTTAATAAATATGATACATGTAAAAAGATTTTTCACTGGGTACAATGTCTACTTTCCTCAATTGCTGCTTTCACATCATTAGGTCATATTGTGTTTGTAATATATTTCAATTTTAGAAGTCTATAGTCCTATTATACTTTGCATGTAAATGTTATGTTGTATGGAGAGACTGACAAAATAGTAGGACCCAGATTATGTTGGCAAGTAAATTTACTATAATCCAGGAACTTCTTCCTTAATGGGTCTGCCGATTATTCCATTTTCTCTCGTAAAGGCCACCTTCCTGCTTGCTGATTAGCCTCACCTTCATCAGACCCTAGGGATGAGCCTCCCCAGTGGCACGGGACATAAAATTTGGCCCCCACATGTACAAGATATAATGCTTGATTAGCAGGAGGAAACTGATAACTGAAGTTCCCTGAAAACAGCTTTCTTCGTAATAAGCCTCCTAGGGATTGCCTGATAAAATGGATTTCCTAGGACTTATGGAGAGTTTGGGGTCTTTGGACAGACAGATTATCAAGGGCTATTTTGTCCCTTTTCATGGCCACATCTGTTATCCCCCTCAACCTCCCCACCACATCTTACTTAACATCCTGTAATAAATCCTTTGATATGTAATATTCCTATAATTACCAAATACCTGTTTTGTAAAGCAAAATCCCTAGCTTCCCACCAACACAAGAGCTAAGAATGGTCTTAAATAACATCAGAAGCCTACAGCAGAGATTTCCCCCACTTAGGGGTGACCTGCCTACCTGATGCTTCCACCAGTGCTTGCACATTGTGCTTTGATTTATAATTTTCTTCTATTCTGTAACTACAAATACTCTATGTATATGCTACTCAGTGGAACATGCTATTTGGGCAAGACTGAATTCATGTTCATGAGCCTAGGTTATTCATATTTGGCTTTAGAATAAACTACCCCTTTTCTCTTTAAGGCAAAAGTAATGTTTTTGCATTGACAATATCATGAAAACGTTACATGTTTTAAGGCCACTGAGTGTTATAATTTTGTTAGTAAGAGGTGCTGTAGACAGAGTACAAATATAGAAATTTGGCTGAATCTGGAAAGAAAAACACTGCTCATAATATCCTATTGTTTTACCAAAATAACTTAGTGTAGCATTACAATTCTTCTGTGAGAGGAAGTGAGTGCTAATGGAGAGGTTAGAGTGATGTCAAAGCCATAAAATAAACATTTTCAGAATTCAGTCTCCTGTCAACTGATTTCAAGATGTGTGGAGATGTCAGATAATGTGTTGATGGAAGCAGAGTTTCAACATGTGAGGAGAAGACAGCAGGGCATGGGGAGCTGACACAGTGAAATCTGCTGTCCTAACCTCATCACATGGGAATTTTTGAATATAAGCTTGTTAAGCAGTCAGTTTGGTTCCTATGTTTGGGGAATATGTTTATTATTCAGAATTTTGTTTTTAGTTTTGAAGTTGAATGAAGCTTGTTTATAAACCTGCAGTTTGTTTATTGATTTTTGTGGTACTGGGCTTTAAGCCAGAGGCCACCAGCCCGTTTTTGGGGGGCGAGGGGTTATACAGCAGATCCAACCAAGAACCTTTGCATTGTGCTACATCCTTAGGCCATTTCATTAATTGATTAATTGATTTTTATTTTGAGACAGGGTCTCAGTAAATTGCTAAATTGCCCAAGTTGGGCACAAACTTGGGATTGGGAGGTTGGGGGTGTCCCTGTGTTGTAACCCCTGTGCTGAACATCTCCAACTATTCCTACACACAGTGCTTAACTCTATGTATGACCTTGACATATAGACAGCTGTTCCCTCATTCCTTACTGGACATATAAATCTGATTTCTCTGGCCCTGGTGTAACTTTGGTGGGCCCCCCAGTAAGCCAACTGGTGATGACAACCGTGGGCCCCAGTGGGAACCCATTTCCCACCTACCTGCTTTCCCAGCCTATCATGCACATCTGCTTTGTCTTTCTGCTCAATACCTGATCCACATGACAGCTGATCAGCCCAATCCCTGACCCTTAAACTGGCTAACCCACACACACCACATACAAGCTCTGCTCACCCTTACACAACCTTTTCTTTGTGTGTTCTTTTTCTTAGGCCCTTTTTCTTTTTTATCTCCCTTTCTTGTCCCTTATGCCTTTATCTTTTACTCCTTACACCTGGTCGTATGGCTGCGCCTGCAATAAACTTTAATTGCTGGCCGTATTTCCAGTTCTGCTGGGTTCCTTTGACCTGACAGGCACATGCAGCTCAGCCTCCCAAAGAGCTGGGATCATAGTCCTGCACCACAGGTCGGGCTTCTTCATTTGTTACGTAACTTTTCATTCTTGTCCCTTCCCCCTCCACCCCCTAAAATTTAGTGTGGTGGCAGAAAAGGTGTAAGAAAGTCCTGGCTATGAAACCAGTTGTATCCAGTTTTTGACAGGTAAATTTGTGAGTCCTTTCATTCTAGTACATTTGTCCTGGCCTGGTGTGGCTTCATATTTTCCTCAGGGATGGAGGTTTACTTTACGAAAACAAAGCATCTGGAACTCCCTGGCCACACTCATTGTAGGGAATTCAGGTTGGGATGAGGCCCATCTAGCACTAGTCCGGGACAACCCGGTAGAAGCAGGCTTCACTGCTCCGCCTGGTCCGATGACAAACTGCTGGTCGGCGAAGCCCGATCCTCCTTCCTCTGCTCCTTCCCTCCTGGGCGACCCCGCTAGTTAAGGCCTCGCTAATTGACCCGAGGTAACTTCTATTTAAGCTCCGTACTTCCTAAGTAAAGTGAGGCTGCTTTCACCGAAACGGGCTCCCAGAGTGTGGTACTCTGTTGTCAGACCCCTCCTCAGCTGTTCTGGGGGTCCCCGCGGGAGGAAGACCCCCTGCAACTCATGACTGCATTCTTAATTGGAACACACAGAAAAGGCCCATTAAAAAGCCTGTCGTTTCGGTGGGAGGAATGGCACAGCGGTTAAAGCGCTTGCGTAAAGCCTGTGCTCCGTTCCCCAGCACCACGTAAACTGGGCACGCCTACAATTCCATCCAGTACAGAAGGCTGAGGGAGGCGGATAGTCCGAGTCCAAGGCCAGCCTTGGCTATATAGCGAGTTCAGCACCAGCCTGGGCTACGGAGCGAGACCCTGACTCAAAAAACCACGAAGAGGGGCTGGAGGAACGGCTCAGCGGTTAAAGCGCTTGCTTATCAAGCGCTAAGTCAAGTGCTAATAAGTACCGAAGTTCGATTCCCCAGCACCACATAAACTGGGCGTGGTGGCACATGCCTGTAATCCCAGCAGTCGGGGGGCTGAGGCAGGAGGATTGCCCTGAGTCCAAGGCCAGCCTGGGCTCCATAGTGAGCTCAGGACCAGCCTGAGCTACAGAGCGAGACCCTGTCTCAAAAGGAAAAAAAAAAAAAAAGATAAAACAGAGTAGCCCAGAAAAGCCAGACCCAAATTCCGCTTACAGTGATCTCTCAGGCTGGGTCAGGATTGCTATCGCTGAGCTGGCAAGGCCTTTTGTTTATTTATTTATCTTTTTTTTTTTTCCAGACAGGGTCTCTCTCTGTAGACCAACCTGGTCCGGGCCTCGAACTGCCCGCAGTAGTCCAACGTCAGCCTCTCCGGCGATGGGAGTACCAGCGCAGGTGTATTTAATCGCTGCTGAGAGTCCGGGGCCTCGCCATCCAATCAGCGACAGATGACGGATGGCTGGCGGTACGAACGGCCCAATCAGGCGGTGGGAGAAAGGCGGGCTCTTCCTCTCGGGGCGCCAGAGTTCGGCCCCTGGGTGTGTGTCCGCGAGACGTCCCCACGGGCTCGGACTGGCTCCTCCCGCGCCCCGCGCCCGCCACCCGCCGCCATCGGAAGCGCCGGGGACCCTCAGCCTAGGACATGGTGATTGCGCGGGCGACGCCTGCAGGCGGGCGGGGAGCGGGGCGGGAAGCGGCCAGAACTGGCCGTGACTGGATCCGGCCGCCGCGACGCAGTCCGAGCTGTCCCCCGGTTCCCTTCTGGCCGCAGAGTGGGGCTGGGGCAGCTCTGCGACCTCAGCAGCCTGCGTGTGTCCGTGCGGCGACTCGAACTTGGCCAAGTCCGCCCGCGCGACTCCGCGGCGGCCGCCGCTTCTCGGCGAGACGTTGATGACGGGGGTCCCAGGTATGGGCCGGTCCCGCCGGGTCCCCGTGTCTGAATAGAGGACTTAGCGGGAGAGAAGCCGTCCTAGTAAGCTGCCGGGCGTGCCGGCCACCCGCTAGCCCGCGACTCCGGGAGGCTGAGCCAGGGAGATGCCAAGCTCAGCCCTAGTTGAGACGCTTGGCGAGTCGGTGAGTCTGAGTCTTCAGTAGTGATTACAGTGATGAAGAGGAGGGCGGTGCTGAAGAGCTGGGGTTGTGGCTGGGAGCAGAGGCCCCCGGTGCGGGCCTCAGTGCCCCGGAAAACTAAATCGTAGAGCCGGAAGCTGAGGGAGGAAGGTCGGGGGCTGGAGGTGTCTCGGGAGAGTGACCAGTCACACTGAGGGGCGCCGCTTCCTCCCGAGCTGGCCGGCGCCGGGACGAGGACCGTCCTGGCACCCGGAGCCCAGGCAAGGCCTGGGGACAGGGGACTCGAGGGCTTGTTGCCCGTGCGATCGTCACTGGGATGACGAGGGCCGCGTTTACCGAGAGATCCCGGAAGCTCCGAGTGCGCGCTCGGAAAGGTCCAGCCCCCAGAGCAGTGGCCTGGCTGTCGCGGGCCTGGCGACTCGGAGTAGCGTTCGAGCGCCTGTGCCGCATTGTTTCTTACAACAGTGCATGTTTAATTTGAGTATTATTTATTCATACGTGTCTGTGATGCATATTCCTTCTCGTGCTGGTTATGTGCATCTTAGAGAACGGGTGTGTGCGCGTCTCTGCTTGTCCTCGGGACCCAGGCGGTCTCTCACCCACTTCCCCGTGCCTGTCTTCCCTTTTTTATTTTTCTCTTTCGGTCATTTTTACTTTGGGCGCCCCCTTTGGGTGAGACGGTGCAGTACTTAATGTTTTGAGAGTGATTCACTGCACCAATCATGATGGTTTTAAGGTGTTTTCATTTCCTTAACAAGTAATTCACATGGGGACTAAAGAAATCGCGCAGATGGTCTAGACCCTGGGTTCCATTCCGCAGCCACACGTAAACCCGGTGCGATGGCGCACGCCTGTAATCCCAGCGGTGGGCAGATGGGGCAGCGGGATGGCCTTGAACTCCACGTGGAGCTACGTGGTGCGATCCTCGAGCAGCCTGGACTACAGGCAGAGCAAACCCTGTCTCAAACCAAAACGGATTCATGTTTAGATATTTGTTTTAATGACAGTAATATTCCATTATGTATCTATAGCTATCTCGTTTATATTTTTCTTTGGTGAACATAACCGTCTGCTTCCAAGATTAGATTTATGATTTACTGTAATGAACACATGAGTCATTATAATATGATATCTTGAACTCCTCACAAAGATGCCCTGGAGAGGTTAAGATGAGTTCGGTGAGAGTTCTGTTTTCTGCGGAATGCCCTTACTGGGCCTGTAGTGGCGACACTAGCTATAGTCCCACCAGCAGTGTCAAAGGTCCCATTTTCTGTGTCTTCACTGTCTTTTGGTACTTTTTGAGTTCCTGATGATATCCATTCTTACTGGAGTAGGATGGACTCTCAGTATTTTCTTTTTTTGATTTACATTTTTCTGATGTACAAGGTTATTAAACAGTTCTCGTGTATTTATTGGCAGTTTGTACTTCTCAGAAGTGCCCATACAGTTAAATTACCTATTTTTTATTGAATTTTTTTAAGCTTGGAGGGTGTTAACTTTTTAATACGTTTTTGGTATTAGTCCCCATGTACAAAGAGTAGCTGGCGATTTTTTTTCCATTTTGTAGATTGTCTAATTATTATTGTGTTTGTTGCACAGAAACTATTTTCATGTGATTCTATTTAATGATTCTTGGAGTTTCTTTGTGTGTGTGACTGGGGTTCCAATCATAAAGCCTTGTCCTTTTCCTGTGTCTTTTAGGACTTTACCTATTTAATCTTCTGTGAAGTTCAGTGTTTCACTTTTGGTGTCCAGATCTTTGAGTTATTTTGATTAAAAGATACAATATAGATTCAACCTTAGGTTAGGGGATGATCAGTTTTCCCATTACCATTTAATCATGAGGCGTCCTTTCTCTGTTACAGGGTTTTGGCCTTTTTGCCAAAGATCAAATGCACAGTGACCACTTCTGAATCTTCTAATCCATTGATCCTCCTGTCTGCTTCTGGCCAGTGTCATATAATTTAATCATTTGCTTTGTAACATAATTTGAAGACATGGATGGTGGCAAAATTCTTTGCTGCTGTTGCTTAAGATTGCTTTAAGTATTCCAGATCTTTTCTGTTTCTATATACATTTTTGAGTTGTTTTTTCTACATCTGTGAAGAATGCTGGTTGTATTTTGATTGTTATTACATTGAATCTATAGATCGTTTTTGACAATTTGACCATTTTGGCAGTGTTAGTTCTAGCTATCTATGGCCAGGGAATGTCTTTACATTTTGTACTGTTGTCTTCAATTTCCTTCTTCAGAGTACTGCACTTTTCACATTCATTGTTAGGTTTATTCCTAGATATTTTATTTTTGGAAATATTTAATATTTTTGGGTATGGTGAATGAGTTTTCTTGCAAGTGCAAGCCTAGTCTAGTTGAATGCTATTGATTTATATGTATTAATTTTATATCCTGTCACATTTATTTATCCTAAGTGCATTCTAAAAGTCTTCTGTTAGTTTCTTGGGCTTTCAACATGGAGGATTATGTCATCTGAGAATAGAGATACTTTCATGTTTTTCTTCCTATTTGTATTTCTTTCATTTCTTTCTTTCACCTGATTGTTCTGCCTAAAGTTTTGAGTGTGGTGTTAAACAAAAGTGGTGAGATTGTCTAATTCCAGATTTTACAGGGATTGTTTTCAGGGTTCCCCCCCCCCACCCCCATCTAGAATGCTACTGGTAGAGGGTTTGTCATAAATAGATTGAAACACTTTAAAGTAAGATTATTTTATACCTGTTTTCCTCAGGTCTGTTATCAGATATGAGATAATGTGAATTTTTCTTTGCTTCTGTGTATGTGATACAGTCATTGATTTGCACATATTGAATCATCTCTGTATTTTTATAGTGAAGCCAGTATGATTATAATGTATGATATCCTAATAATTTGTTGCATTCTGTTTGTGATGGTCCGGTTGAGGATTTTTGAATACCTGTTTACTGGGCCTGTGGGATTTTTGTTTGTTTTTTTGATGTGTCTGTTTCATTTTGCATTGAGTGTGTGAGGTTAGATGATGATAGATTTCAAGGAATGTGTTTAGCAGTGTTGCTTCACTTTCAATTTCTTTGAGGAACTTGATGAATGGGGACATTAGATTTACGCTGAAGTTCTCATAGAATTCTGTGGTTATAGTGTCCAGGTCCTATACTTTCCTTAGTTGGTAGTGTTTTCCCATTACAGCGTTTATTTCATTGGTGGTTATTGGTGTAATCAAAATGTTTGTGTTCTTGATTCAATTTTAGTTTCTGAAATGTAGTGTCTACAAATTCATCCATTCTAAATTCTTGAATTTATTATAGTAAATATTTCCAAACAAATTTCTTAAAATTCTTTAATTTTCAGCACTCTTATAATGTTATCTTTTTCATTTCTAATTTATTAATACGGAATTTTTTTGATTCTTTTTGTGTGTTTTACTATAGGTTTATTGATCTCATTTACATTTACAAAGAACTGCCTTTTTGCTTTGTTGATCTTTTGTGTTTTTCTTCCAATTTTGTGAATTTCTGTTCTGAATTTTACAATTTTTCTTTTAATTTCTAGATTGAATTATTTTTACTTTTTTGGGGACTTGAGATGCATTTTTGGGTGGTTTGTTAGAAACCATATTCTTCCTTTTTTTGTGAGCATTTGTAGCACTGACATTCCCTCTTAGAGGTGTCCTCTTGTGTCCTGTAGGTTTTGGTGTGATATACTTCCATCATCATTTGATTTTTCAAGTGTTTTAATTTTACCTACTTCTTAGTCATGAACCTTATTGTGTTGAATTTAAATTTCCGTTAATGAAATTAGATGCAAGTGTCACAGTGTTGTCTCAGTGCAAACAAAGAGGCAAAATTCAGTTTTCTAAACAGTAAGATGTGGCTTGAAATATCAGAGGTAGTTCTGAGATGAAGTTCAAATGGCCAGCAAATACATGAAAAGGTGGTCAACATCCAGAGCCATTAGAGAAATGCAAATCAAAACATCACTAAGACACTGTATTATACACCAGTGAGAGTGGTATGTAAAGAACTCAGATAACAAGTGTTCCTGGCAAGGTTGTAGGAGAAAGGATAACTTTTATATTGCTGGGGAGACTGTAAGCTGGTACAAGCGCTATGGAGGGCAATATGGAAATTCCTCAGAAGGCTAAAAATAAATAGTCCATTTGATCCAGTGTCTGGGTATCTTTCCAAAAGAGTTAAAAGCAACATAAAGATATGTATAT
>PVKB01007949.1:0-15204 GCA_004027205.1 Ctenodactylus gundi
ATGTATTTTAGTCTTGGAAAACTGCTGCTAACCAGTTTTCCCATTTATTACTACTTTCTGCTGCTACAAAATTGGCAATCCTCCTACTTCAGCCCTCCCTGTGCTGGGATTACAGGAGTGCACCACTATGCCTGGCTAGTCTTTATGCAGTGGGGAGGAATCAAATCTAGGGCCTTGGGCATGCCTAGAAAGCACTCTCATCACTACGCTATGCTCCCAGCCCTGATTGTGGATTTCTTGAATAACAGCAACAGCAGAAATCCAAGGATCCCCAAAGTAGTTCTAAGCATATAGCAAACCAAAAACTAAAGAGGAACGGCAGATATATATAAGGTTGGATAACAATAAGTACAAGGGCTACTATCTTGGGCACATCCTTTCCTCCTCATTTATACCCCCGTCCCCAGATCCTTTTTAGTTTCACAAGGATGAATACAGTTATAGCTGGTTAGGTCAAAAACTGACTTTAGGAAACATCATCCCTGAAAGATGTTTGTAATTTAAGAAGAAATACAAAATGTAGCACTTTTTTATTAAAAAAAAGAGGATGGAACTTTGAGAAAAAACAGATATCCTTAGAGCTGCCCAAAGAGCAGATCTTAATCCACATAAATAGCCTTATGTCCACAAGAGACCACTTGAAATAAAACCATGCCTGGCTTATGTAGTGCTGGGAAATTGAACTTGGGGCCTTGTGCTTGCTAGGCAAGCTCTTGAACCACTGTGTCTGTTAGCCCTAACTCTGAGTTTTGGAAAAAGCCGGAAGAAGTGATATGGTGCCAAACCTGGTGAATAAGGTGGATGAGGACACACACTAGTGCTGTTCTGGGCCTGGCACCTGGCAGTGGCACTCCCTGTATTTTTGGTCATATATTGTAAAGACAGGAGAAAAGACTTCCAGAACTACTCCAGAAAGTGGCAAGAATCATGGAAGTATGTTTGAAGCAAGGGGGAAATGTGTGTGCACATGTGTGCACAGGCATGCATGATACTGAGGATCAAAGCCCAGCAGGGTCCTCACCCAGTGTACATGGGGAGTTGGTGACAATTTGTCTTTTAAAGTGTAATCACTAGTTTTTTAAAGAAAGTGTTCAGGGGTTGGGGGCATAGCTCAGTGGCTAGAGCGCTAGCTTAGTGTGCAGAGCGCCCTAGTTTCAATTTGCCATCACCACATAAAAATTAGCTGGGTTCAGGTGAGGCACACCTGTCATCCCAGCGCTTTTGGGGTTGAGGCGAAAAGGATCACTGTGAGTTTGAGGCCGGCCTGGGCAGCTTCTTCATGACGAAGCCAGGACCGAGCTGAACTGTTGAGCGAGACCTCATCTACACCACCCACCACAAATGAGACCGTCCCTAAGTTTTCAGTAGTCAGCCATCATATATACCAAGACTCTGTCTCAGAAAATAGAATAGGGCAACCCCCATTTCCAAGGTCCCCCTTCTGGCTAGCAGAAGCTTTCCCCTCGTTCTTTTCCCTTCTATATTTCTCCACTATAGAGTGTTGGCCTCACAACCTGTAAATTAATTATTCAAGTAACAAAGTAAAATAGAGAAAAGGGTACCCTGAGGTCACTCAGCAAGTGTGATATCTTTGCCAACGTATCTCTGACTTCTACCTGTTCCCTGTGAGAAACTAAAAACCTACAAACTGAAACAAAATGGAAAACACAGGCATGTTCACAGCAAACTTTTCTTTTTCCCGCCTTGTATCCATTGAAATGTTCACATCATCAGTTATTTGCCTTTTGAAATTATTGTCAGTGTGAAGGCCACGTAACAGTATCAGTGGCACATTGTTCAAGGTAAAGATGGCGAATCTTTAAATTTTCCCATGCTTTAGAAATCGCATTATTAGCTTTGATATGGGACAGGCAACAAATTTAGCATTTTGCTCCCCTCCCACTAGTGGGGATTCAAAGTTCCCTCACAAGATGAATGCACGGCAGACTGACTTATAAATTCTAACTTACATAGTAAACTCTAACTCACACAACAAACATATAACCTGAATAGCATAATTACCACAAAATGGAGTTATTTTAAAATATTGGCAGTGTGAGTTATGTCATTTTACATCTTGGTTACAGAAAGTTACAGAATTACAAAAATATACCTAATATCGGATTTTTAGTGCACAGTCACATTTTCACCCTTCTCTGAGGCAAGTGTTTATATCCTTGAATCTCTATGACAAGAGTTTCCTCCAGCAGAAGTAAAACAGGAAAGGAATTTACATGTGAACGATCCCCAGGATTGCTGGCTGGCATGGGAGGGGGAGGGAGGGTCCGCTGGACTCCTAGATTTCAATCCAGAAGAAAAAACGTGTTAACCACCAAGGAACACAGAAAACATTGTGAATTTTCACAGAAAGAAAAGAGCCATTTAGAGACATTTTCCTGCTCACTGCTTAGGATAGTGACTTTTTTGGTCTCACTATTTTTATTTATTTACTTATCTTTAATTTGGAGATGCTGGGCAGGAAGAGTCTCAGCCCTAACATCCGGGATGTTTTTTTTTCCTGTTACCCACAAGTTCTTGGAATGACTGGATCTGCAAGACAAAGACGGTCTCCTAGATCCCAGGGCATCACCTTCCTGGGTCCTCCCTCCCCCTTTTCTCTTTGGTTCCCTAACTACAGATGGAGTTCATGAAGGGTAAGTGGGGGCCCTCCCTGGTCCCCGGGCCACTGCTCTGGGTGTGACGGGGTGGCATTGGCCTTGAGGCATCCGAGAGCCCTCTCTGAGGACCCTGGCGGAGCCGGTCAGCTGCCTAATCTGTGTGGACTGAGGGGAGGACTTCAGCTGAGAGAGCGCCGTGTGGGCGGCCTGGCGAGCGCCAGGTGGATCAGGCATGTGGCCTGTCTCCCTTGGTGGCAGAGGGTGTGTCCCACCGGCGAGGGAACGAGTCATATGTGCAGTCCGGTTCTCCGCACCCCAGGCGCCACCACTGAAGACAAATGCAGGGTGCTCTGGCCTTTCGCCTTCCAGGAGACCTCGCCCCTGTCTTCTGATCGCCCCTGTCTTCTAATCACCCCTGCAGACAGGCAGGGTTGTTTGGGGGTGCTTATGGCCTCCCTCTCTAGCGATCCAAGAAAGGGGCCTGCAGATTTCGGGGGACACAGTGAGCCCCCTGGGTCGCAGCCCCTGTGTTTCCCTTTGCGCACCGCAGTAGCCGTCCACGCTGAGTGGCCCTCGCTCCACGTGCCCCCGGGGCCGAGGGGTCCGCCGTCCCCACCCGCGTGTGCCCCATTGTGCCCACCGTGGCCAGCGCTTCTCCCCTGCGAGCCAGGGAGGGTCCCGCGGGAGTGGGGGGGCGGTTGTTGGGGATCCTTGTCACCGCCCGACCTTTGCTCATCAGGGGTGGGGTCGCCGGGCTGCTCTGCTCCCTGCGCCATCCCGTGACTGCTGTCCCTGTGATGGCATCGTGCGTGGAGCCCGGGCCTTGGGCCTCCTGCTCCTGCGGGCGCCCCACTGGGCGTGTGTGGCTCTTGTAAAATGGATGGCGAGAGGCGATAGTGTCCTGACGCCTGGAAAAACAGACGCCCTTTTGGGTGTGAGGTGGCGGAGTTCCCCTGTGAATTGTGTGGGGTGTTGGGAGGCGCCTAAGGAAGGCCCTGCCTTGTGAAGGGGAGTTCTCGCTGGCGGGGCTGGCTTGGCGTGTGCCTCACCGGACGGCTCTCACCTTGTATACAGTGTGAAGAGGCTTAACTTTCAGTAACCCACCCTGAACCAACCAAGGCAAGGTAAGAATCGTTCTTGATGGCCTGACTGAACCTGCTTCTCAGGGTGAGAGTACAGAGAGTGAGTGGCCTGAGCCAGGACAGCAGAGGGTTGACACAAGGTTTCAGAAGGGGAGGTTACAGGGGAGGTGACCTAGGTACAGTGTTATTACGCCAAAACCCATTGCAGTTACATAGCATTCATAGTAAAAATTTTAACTATGTGGGGCTGAACTTGTGTTGAGGTTTTTTTTGTTTTGTTTTGTTTTTGTTTTTGTTTTTGTTTGTTTTGTTTTGTTTTTGAGACAGGGTCTAGCTCTGTAGCCAAGGCTGGTCCTGAACTCACTATGGAGTCCAGGCTGGCCTTGGACTCAGGACAGTCCTCCTGCCTCAGCCTCCCCAGTGCTGGAATTACAGGAGTACACCACCACACCCAGTTTCTGTGGTGCTGGAGAATGGAACTCGTGTACTCAGCAGTTGACTTAGCACTTGCTAAGCAAGCACTTTAACCGCTGAGCCGTTCCTCTATCCCTATATGTTACTTTTAAGCATCAATCCTGTTTTTTAAATTTGGTCAACGATCATGCCAATTTATCTATGTAAGCCAAAGTTTAGGGCTAATATACTTAACTTTTAAAACTAGAAAGCAGTAAACTTTTGCCTCACAGCGTTAGTCACTCTGTTTTAAAAACTGTAGGTTTCTGCGGTACTTGTAAAAGCTGACTTGTTAGCAGGATGTCATAATACAGAGCTAAACTTGCCCAAAATATTTTCGACCTCCGTGTAATAGATGGTCGACATGAGAGCATCACCTTTTACACAAAAGCAGTAATTGGAACATTAGCTGATCGACTGCATTTTTCTTTGCTCATCACATTTATCCCCAAAATGACTCTCCTAGAAGGTACTGCCCACTGTTGAGGCACGTTTTACAAATATGTGTCCAATCCCAGGAAGGCAGTGGCTGTCTCTCTAGAGCATCAGCCATAGTATGAGCAAAAGAGACGTTAACCTTACTAGACTCAACTCTTTTTCTAAGCTGCTTAAGAATTTTACAGTCCAAAGAGTATCAGCACGGTTTTCAGTATATCTAACACGAGAAAAGCCAATCACTCTTTAATATTTTATAACAAATCTGAAACTCTTGTTACAAGGGAGTAAGTCTGTGTTTATTAGTCACCGACTGTTTGAAAGCCAATTTGGGCTTACTAGAAGGGGGATTGATTTTTATAATCGTGCCTCTTTTTCCTCCTCTGAGTGCTTATCAGGTAAAGGAGAAGTAGGTAGAGCTACCGGCTTGGATTTACTAGAGATCAAGGCTCCTTAGGTTCATCTTTGACAGGTTTTAATGTGACAGCAATCATGCTCCAAATGACAAAAATTCTTTTAGGGCTAGTAACACCTTTCTCACTTTATTTAATTATTTTGATACATTCCCAATTTTTGGGCTCCAGACTCCATTTATCTGTGAGGCTTGATTTGGTTTTACTCTCAAATCAAGGTTTTGTTCCAGATCTTTTCTGGCTACCTCTCCTCTCCCGAAACTGCAGCATATATATATATATAGCTTGGCCGGGAGTTCTTCCATGTCCCCACCAAACCGCTATAGGTCTTTAGTCGATGAGCATCCTTCAGTCCCCGGTTGCACTGCGGGCGTGGGTACCAAATCTTGTGGCCAGCACAACATAAAGCCGATCAGTTCAGTGGGAGGCTGAATCAGTGTGCTCAATGAATAATCCACTTGTAGTGGCAAGAGCTCCTCCGTTTTAGATGTTCCTGGTGTCCTCTTTGCCCTGTCACCTTTCCTGTGTAGCTAGATGTGGCGACTCATTCTCTGCTGCTGATAGCCTGCCAAAGGCTGCTATTGGAAATGTCCCCTTCCCTTTTCTTCTTGTAATCCTTCCCATTCCTGTGGCTTTTCCTCTTATAGGCCTCACCCCGTCCCTGCTGCGGGACTGAGAAGTCTTTGGGGGTAGTAGCCCGTTCTCAGTCAGGGGCTGATAAAGGACTCTTAAATCTTCCTCCAAATGTGGTGCTTCTCCTGTGTGCAACAGACTCGGGCAGATTTGTGGAACCATCTCATGTATGGGATGGAACAACTATTATGTTTTTACAGCCCTTTCTATCCAGGGGGAAAATGAGGACTCCTGCTTAGGGGGAGCAATTTTAGCAGCTCCTGAAAGTGATCTGTGTGAGATATATGTTTCTAGCTCCTGTATGCAGACCTTTGATTTAATTATGTTAAACTTATAAAAGTCATTTGTCCTCCTGGAGCAGCCTAGAGCCTTTTCCTCTCAGCTGTGAAGTTCATGGCAGTCTTCTGTCAGAAATGCAGAGGAACAAAAGATTACTATATTTCAAGAGGAATCTCACAAGGAGTTGTAAATGGTTTGAAACCCTAGATCCAAATCATAACAGTCTGGGACCTGTTTAGTATTGACACATGTCCAGTTTTGCCAGCAACCTATGGTAGGTAGCCTGTTTTTTCTCCAGAAATATATTTTGTCACATCGTCTGAGGATCTGGTGGCAGTACCTGTGTGTATTTTGGAGTTGTGCTATCTCTTTCTTTGGTCTCTGTGTTTGATTTTATTCCAAATTTGTGATGGTTTCTTAGACTATAATATAGATAATATCAAGTGTCAGGACACCATGAGTATTGCTGTTCTGGTCACAGTTGATTTGGATACTCAGAGAGTGTGTGATTTATATGAAATTGTAAGATTTTTTGAAATTTGATCAAATAAAGTTGGTTTGTTTCCTGCGGTTAGGATTAGGGTTAGGGCCCTAAGCCCTTGTGGCGGTGTGCTGTTTTGAGAACATCACCCAGCCTCGGATCCCACAGCTCGACCTCATCTACAAGGTGTCCTACTCTCCTCACCTTCAGATTTGATATTCACGTTTTAGTTTGTCTTTGATTTCCAGAAGTCTTCTTTCATTTCCTTTTTGAACTTCTGAGATTTTTGTTGAGAGGTCCCCTGTTTTCTCAGTTTGGTTGATTTTTTTTATATTTAATGTTTAGAGCATTCTAATAAAATGGTTTTCATATTTTTCTCAATTATTAGTGTAGAAGACCTTAGGTGAAACTGGGTTTGGTGGCACATGCCTGTGACCCTAGCTTGGGGGAGGCTGAGGCAGGAGGATTGTTGTGAGTTTGAAGCCAGCCTGGGGCTTATCCTGAATTCAAGACCAGCCTGCTCTTCAGAGCAGGACCCTATCTCAAACAGAAAACCACATGTGAATTTCTGTATTGCTTTTGTAGTGTACCACATGGCATAATTTGTTCATGGGAGGTAAGTCTGAAGGCAGATTTTTCTTTCGATTTTCTGTGTAAATATATGTTAGCATTAGCGACTGTAGATAACTTTTTTATTTCCCCAAGTTTCTTGATTTGTTTTGCCTAATTACTCAAGCTATAATTTAAGTAGTATATTGATCAGCAATGGTGAGAGTGGACACCATCATCTCATCTGGACTTTACAAATAATTGTTCTGGTTACTCCCATTTAATGCTGGGTGAAATTTATAACATGCACTTTTACCGTTTTGAGGTAACATCCTTACCTTTTTCCATAGGGTTTATATCTTGAAGGGGTGTTGGTTATGGTAGAAGGATATTATGAAGGTGTTGGTTATAATTAAAAGGGTTTTTTTAGCATCTATTGCGTATTTCTGTAACTTTTATCCTTATTCCCATAATACATTACATGCATTCCTACATATATTGAACTACCTTGACATCCACATCCGTGGAAGAAATTAGCATTTCTTCCTTTCTAAAAACCTGGGAGACTCCAGCTTTGAATTCACCTGTCTCAGCTGGCAGACATTAAGAATGCAAATTCCTGTTGAGCCTCAATTGCTCTTCGGGGGTGGGGCTGCTGGGCTGTAGAATCTCGTGAGGTGGAGCATGGGAGGTCTGGCCTCGGCCCTGGCAGCCTCTTTTAGGGGTGCCAGGCAGGGGCCGGGTGCTGGTGCTGCAGTGGTGGCAGTTCTGTGCTGCGTCACTAGATGTGCTGGGCCACCCGTGGCTGAGCATCACCGCGCTTGCCTGAGCTTGGACTGCTGCTTACCGCCCCCACAGCAGCCTGACTCCTGCTTGGAGCCCCAGCAGCGGCCTGGGGAACTCTGCCTGTCTTGCGGAGCCAGGGTGGAGGAGAGGAGCTGGAGTGTAACCGGGCAAGGGCCTTACAGCAAAGGCAGGGTGAGTGTGGGCCCGCTATGACCTTGCAGGCCCCTAGTCCCACTGCCCCGATGCTGCCCTGAAGTCCTGCCATTCCTGACCCCGTGGCATCCCTCGCCCTCGGTAATTTCACGTTACTTGGATCCTTGACTCTGGTGCAGGTTTTCTGTGGAGTTAGGCTCCCCACTTCAAGGACATTTGGCCCTACATCTCTGGGAGAGAGGTCCCTACCCCTAGGTGCAGCCACTGTGATCATTATTCCTTTCTTTTACTCTTCTCAGGTCCCATCGGCTATGGTTTGGTTTGTTCTTTGTTTTGGAGAACTGCGAGATGCATATTTAGATGATTTATTTTGAACTGCGTGTTTTGTAGCAGACGCACCATAGGTATCAACTTTTTCAGAACTGCATTTGCTGTGTCCCACTAATTTGGCTACCCAGTTTTGCCAACGTTAGTCAGTGTTGAACTACCTTGACATCCACGAAATAAAAACAGTTTGATCCTAATGTAGATTTTCAGAATGTGACACTGAGTTGGGTGAAAGCAGATGTTATCTGCTGGTGTCTGCGTCTGTGGTGATGTACATATTGCTCTGAAGAATTTGTTGTTTTCCTGTATCCTTGTGTGGTTTTGTCAGAGTAATGCTGAATTCATAGTTTGGTTTGGATCATGTCTTACCTTTGTTCAACGTTAGTGTGGACATTGGCATTTGTTCCTTTCTAAACTGATAGACTCCAGCTTTGAATTCACCTGGTCTCAGCTGGCAGACATTAAGAATGCAAATTCCTGTTGAGCCTTAAGTGCTCTTCGGGAGTGGGGCTGCTTGGCCGCAGAGTCTCCCAAGGAGGTCTTTTTCTTTTCAGATTAATTCCCAGATTTCTTTATAACAGTGTTTTTCTCTGGTTTTAATTTTTAAAGTTTTATTTTATTGAGTCATTTTTTATTGTTATTTGCTTTGTGAATGCCTATGACAATTTTGGATAAGTACATATGGGGTACTCAAAAGAAAGTATTCTGTTGCAGTTTCCTAAAACACTCAATTTATTGGTTAAATCCATTTCCTCCATAGTATAGTTTATTTCTTGATGCATGATTTTTGGATTCTTTTACCAGTTGTAGTATTTTTTATTGTTGTTGTTTTGTTTTGTATTTGTTTAGAAAACAGGGTCTTTCTCTGAAGTCCAGGCCGGTTCTGAGCTCAAGATGGAGCCCAAGCTGGCCTGGCCTCAGCCTCCCAAGGGGCGGGATAGCAGGCGTGCACCACCATGCCAGGTAGATGTGGTACGGGGGAAAGGAGTGCAGGGCTTTGCCCTCACTAGACAAGTGCACTCTGGCTGCTGGGCTAGTCCTCCAGCCCCCGTTATCTGCTTCTGATAGGTTAGTATCACAGTCTGCTACTATGATGGGATTAGAGTCAGTTATGTCAAGTTGTATTTGTTGTTAAAACTGGGCACAGTGGCGTTTAGTGTGGCTGCATGTTTGATTGTTGCATGGGGACCTATCGTGTACTGGTCGGCACAGGTGGTGGTGTCTCTACTGACAAGGGCTGATCTCCCTGGTTAGATCCAAGGAGAGCTGCTCCTGCTTGCTTTTGGTGGGCAGAACTTGAGAGAAGGAAAAGTGCAAACAGGTGGTGTGGTGAACCCCTAGCCCTAGCAGCTGTTTTTAGTTGAGCTTGTGTTCAGTGTCTCCCGATCAAACAGCTGCTATGTTTCAGACTCCAAATTTAGGAAAACAGCTGATCTGTCTCTACCTTGATGAAGATCCAGGATTTTCCAGGTATGTCACAGGCAGGAGCCCTCGTTGGGAGCCAGCTCAGGGCTCCAGGCCATCACCGCTTCAGACCCACACTTACAGTGTGCCTGCTGCTTGGCTTCTGGGACTTTGGTTTCTTTTTTTTCACTCTAAAGGAGATCCTTTGTTAGTGCTCTGCATTTCTCCCTGGGGGAGTTCCTTGCAAGGGCTCATGGTGAAGTGCTTGAAGCAGTACTTTTCACTTTTGCACTTCATGTCTGTTGTCTGTGTTCGCAGGCAAGATGTGTTTCAGGAGAGACAGTAGGAGTACAATAGTCTTGGTTTTTGATCTCCAGTGTTTTCATTATGGCTGACACAGTGCATTAAATGTAGCTACTGAAATTTGTATATGAATCCCTGTCACTTTCTCTTGTTTGAGACTTTATTAATTTTCTCCGAGTAAACCACCTTCTCGCCTTTGTCTCAGAGACATTGACTTCTTGGCCCGTATTTCTGTTTCTTTTTAAGTGTTATGTGCCATAGTAGTGTTTGGGTCTTCAGGGACCGAGAGCCTCAGCATCGCTGACCTTGACCGAGTTCCTTCCTTCCCAGAACAAATGTTACTGCTTGTAAGTTAAGCCAGGTGTTGTTTTGCTTAAGCTCCTGGAACTGCTCCTTATTGCATCCTCCCTCCTCTACTTCTTCCCTCCCCCTTGGCGACCCCAGGTTGGACAAGGCCTTGCTGATCGGCCCAAGATAACTACCTCAGTCCATTTAAGCCCCTGTACTCCCTAAATAAACTGGAGACGGGGATCACTGATTCGACTCCCCAGAGTGTGTTACTCTGTCGTCCGATCCCTCCTCTGCTGTTCCGGGGGTCCCCGCGGGATGGAGACCCCTACATTTGGAGCCGGAACAGGGACCTGAGGCAATTGGAGAGACCTGAGGCAATCAGGTAAGTGTGGGATGTGTGTGAGCGTCACCTAGCGGTAACGGTGCCACATTGTTCACGATGGCAGATCTTTACATTTTCGTGCCATACCCGATCAGGTGACCAGACAGAGGCAGAAAGGAGGGAGGAGGGATTAGGATGTGACTTTGTGATAAACTTGGCCCTGAGTAATGACGTTGTGATGAACGTGGCCCTGAGCCAGTGCTTTAGACCTTCCGGGGAAGACTGTGAATCCCGCCAATGAGAAACGGCGGGGGGAGGGCCTTGCGAGTTAAGAAATAGGTGCCCCCCCCCACCATGCTTGCTGGTCTTTCTCCACTTGCACGTGGGAAGGACGCCCTTTTGCAAAAGGAAATTAAAGCCTCATACCCTGTCGTCCATGCCTCCCAAGTCCATCCTTTGTTTGGACAGGAAGATTGCTATGCGCCGTTTCTAACAGATGGGACCCCCTTGTGGTCATGGGAAACATCCTGTTCTCAGGACATTTCGACAAATCTAAGGGTGAGGGCTCCTCTGTAACTGAGGCTGCTGGCAAAGGCGATGATGAGAAAGCTTCTCTTTCCCCTTCTCCTTCTGCTCCTCTGCCTTATGCCCCTGAATCTATCTCGGCTCCTTTGCCCACGTTTGCTGCTTCGGTATCACCCCCGCTGCCCCCTCAGCCCCCTCCATTCCCTGAGCTCTGGGCTCCCTGGCCGCAGCCTGCAGCAGGCCTTTGTCATTCTAATAGACCGAACCTGCCGGAGGCTCCTTCTTTCCAGGCCTTTCCAGTCAATGTCAACCCCACCCAGCAGAGGCCTTTACAATGGTACCCTCACAATTTGGATACCCTTAAAAACTTTTAAAAGGCTGTTAAGGCATATGGCCCTAGAGGGGCATTTGCTGAACAACTGCTGGAATCTATTTCCATTGAACTAAACTGCACTCAGGATTGGAAGGACTTATGCCCAGCCGCTCTTTCTCCTTCCGCCTCTTAAGTGGAAGGCTTTTTTCTATGATGAATGTGAACAACAAGCTGAGATAAATAAACAGTGCACCCTTCTGGGGCAAGGAAGTTTTACAGGGTGAAGGCCATTTCAGTGACCCCCAAATACAAGCCACGATCACAGGTTCTTACTTTGACCAGGTCCGCATGTGTGCCCATAGAGCATGGAGCAAACTCCCTGCAGAGGGTGGATCTCAGTCTCTGCCAGGCCTTAAACAAAAGGCTATAGAAGATCTCACTCCGTTTATAGACAGGGTCACCAAAGCGCTTGAGAGCAAAATTACTGATCAGACTGCCCAGGCCATTTTAATTAAAGAACTAGTCTGGGAAGGTCTTAACAACGAACATAAAGCTGCCGTTGCACCTGTTAAAAACAAACCTCTAGAAGATTGGATTGTAGCTGCCCAAGATCTCGGCACAGCCACATTTGAAGGCTCTTTAACGGTCTCCGCTTTGGCGGTGGAGCTTCAGCCGGCGCTTAAGACAGACTTACTGCACAGTTAGGCCACTGTACCCGGGCCTACTGCTGCTCTCTGCTGGCATTGCGGCCAACCGGGCCACCTTAAAAGAAACTGCCCTCAGTTACCTTCTGTTCCCACTGACTCTAAAGGGCGCTCCTCAACTGTTTGTCCTCGCTGCAATAAGGGGTTTCATTGGATGAGAGACTAAATCTAAATACTCTGCCACTGGCGAGCCTTTAAATGGCTTGCGGGGCGCCTCCCAGCCCCGACCCCAAGGGAGGAACACTCCTTTTCAAATCAAATGGACATAAAAGAGCCTGGGGTCTTTTGGACCATTCCCATGGGTCCCCAAATTAAGCCACATACTCAAATCAAAATTAACAAAAAGATTTTCGAAGGTATTGCTGACACTGGTGCTGATGTTACCTTGTTAAGAGAGGAAGAAATTCCCCTAGACTGGGAGACAGTTCCTGGCCCACAGGTCACTGGTGTAGGTGGGCTAACTGATAGCAAGTCCTTAAAGGGTTCTGTCATTTGGGAAGATACTGATGGTAAGAAGGGGTGAACACAGCCCCTGATAGTGGCTGGTCTCTCTCAAAACTGAATTGGCAGGGATATTCTCTCAAGTGCTGGAGCAATAATCACTACTGATAAAAAGGCCTTTTATTGTGACAGGTTTGAGGATCAACTTGCTAAACACCTTTCGAGAGCACCCTCAATCTTAAGGGCCACTGTTCATTACAGCAAATACACCCTTCCTGGTGACTTTAAGGTGTGTCCTATTAAATTACAATGGACAATGGACACACCAGGCTAAGTTGTTACATTTAAAGGAGCTAACTGATGAACAGCTCAACTTAGGTCATATAGAACCTTACTCCCATATTTGTAATCCAAAAGAAAAATTCAGGTAAATATAGGTTATTACCACATAAACTGGGTGTGGTAACACACGTCTGTAATCCCAACACTTGGGAAATTGGGTGTGGTAACACACGCTTGTAGTCCCAATACTCGGGGGAGGATTGCCATGAGTCCAAGGCCAGCCTGGGCTATCGAGCAAGACCCTGACTTAAAAGCTGTCTTATGTAAGCATTGTTAAGCCATCTTACGTATTTTATGTAAACATTGTTAAGCCTTCATAAATATGTAAATATTGTTAAGCCTGAATGTTTTCTGGACTATAAAAGGAAGCGCCTACCAAATAAATAGTCTTTTGCCCCTGCAAGAGTCCATCTTCCTTGCTTTCTATCTCTCTCTCTTCTCTTTTCATTCGCATTGCCCCACTCGTGTACCCAGTTGACTGACTGAGCGGGCTCGGACAGGTGGTGCCCAAGCAGTTAAAAACAAAATTACTAGTAGTCATTATTGTGCTAATTACTTCCATTGCTGCCATTTGCTCATTGTGTCTTTAATGTCTCTAGCCAGATTAATACCTTGCCTGCTAGTATTCAGACTCTGCTAGAGAGTGGCTCCTCTCCACTATATATTCGAGCACATAGCAAGCTTCCTGGTCCTCTTGGTGAGGCCAATAATATGGTGGATTTTCTGACCTAGTGCACTGCCTTTTCTGTAACCGAACAGGCCAAACAGTTACATTTTAGATTCCACCAATCTGCCAAAAGCCTCTGTTTATTTTTTCCAACCCTTCCTATTGAAACGTGCAAACAAATTATTAGAGACCGTCAAAGATGTGCTCCCCTTCTGCCTTTGGATCCATTACAGCCTGCAGGAGTAAACCCAAGAGGACTGAAGTCCAACACTTTATGGCAAATAGATGTCACTCATCATGTTCCTTTGCTGTTACGGGAGTCCCGCTGGATGGAGACCCCTACATAGTAAAAATCAGTTTTTAGAGTTTACAGTGCTCATGGAATGTCTTTATTATTCAATTTTAAGGCATTGCTTTGTGGGATCACAGTGGCTCGAGTTGTTAATTACTGTCTCACAGGGCCTGGGCAATGGCATTCTAAGTGTTCCTGGCATGTAAAAGTAACCTGTTGAACAATTGCAGTCATTCTTTTGGTTTGTGAGTGATCTGGCCTTCTGATAGCTTTTAATTTTATGTTTTTCCTCATTTCCAGTATTTGGAGTAAGATGTGGGGTGGGAGGTTCCTTTTCTGCTCATGTCTGTTTGTGGTTTTAGGGGCCTCATTCACCTGGATAACTGTTCCGCTCTCTTTTTTAGGAATATTTTTGTGCTTACCATATTGAGTTATGAACATGTTTTTGCTTCCTTGAGATGAGAGTCTGTGCACCCCAGTGGTCCTGAATGCAGTATGTAGCCCAGTCTGGCCTAGAACTCAAGGCAATCCTTTTGCCTTGGTTCCCCCAGTGCTGGGGTTCTAGGGCTATGTACTATTCTCACCATTTTTATGTGGTTCTTCATGGGGAATTGAACAACAGGCTTTAGCTAATAGCAGGTAAGCACTCTAACCACCGAACAACACCCCTGCCACATGAAGTATGATGATTTGATGTTCTCATAAAGAGATTTCTAACTTTATCATGGGTATTTGTTTGCACTTACTGACAGGAACCTAAGATTTTTACTGGTAATTATGTTTGTGATGCAGTAAGTTTGTTTATTTCATATGTTGAACAGTAGTTAATATTGAAAATAAAACAGTTTTTCCATGGTGCATTGCATTTAAATGTGTATTGAAATGATACTGTTCTGTCATTTCTCTGTGTCTGTATGCACATGTCCACGTGTGTATCTGGATTTGATACTAGAGTAGTGTGGCCTCATCGTAATTCTAGAAACATTCTTTCTCTTTATGTTTTGCGCAATAGTTTAAGGAGTATTGGCTGTTCTCCGTGAAGGGTCTGGTTAAATTTAGTAATAGGTCTTTTGTTCCTTAACTTTAAGTAATTGAGAGAATTTTTGTTACCTGTTTTATTCTCATTGTTATTGAATTGTTTCCAAATGTTTTCCAGAATCTGGTTTTAATGTGGGCATGTCATATACATCTAGAAATTTAGCCATGTTGTTAGAAACGGCGCATAGCAATCTTCCTGTCCAAACAAAGGGTGGACTTGGGAGGCATGGACGACAGGGTATGAGGCTTTAATTTCCTTTTGCAAAAGGGTGTTCTTCCCACGTGCAAGTGGAGAAAAGACCGGCAAGCATGGTGGGGGGGGGGACCTTTTTCCTAACTCGCAAGGCCCTCCT
>PVKB01007950.1:0-24107 GCA_004027205.1 Ctenodactylus gundi
TGTTCTGTAGCGTGTGGCTCACCTTCCTGCCTGTCTACCACAGCACCAAGGGGAAGCTCATGGTGGCCATGGAGGTCTTCTCCATCTTGGCCTCCAGCGCTGGTCTGTTAGGCTGCATCTTTGTCCCTAAGTGCTACGTTATTTTGCTAAGGCCAGAGAGAAATTCTCTGCCCAAGTTCAGAGATAAAACACATTCTGGGAGAAAGAAGTCTTAAGTTGAAAACTGCACCTTTCCTAGAACACAGAGAGGGTTTGAGGCCGTTCTGGATTATGTCCTTAGTCAGCCAGTAGATTGGGCTGTGCACAGGTGGCTCTTACTTCCTCTCTCATAGCTGCACAGTCACTTCCACTGTAATAACTAGGTTTCTATTTGAATATCTTTTAGAACTTTTGTTCCTTCAAATCTCCAATCATCCCTGTTATTTGGGTTCAATTTTTATGTTATTAACTTTTATTTTGTCTTTCTCTCCACTTTCTCAGTGATTTTTAATAATTTTGATGTAATCAATTTTACTTGTACAACAATATTTCTAATCCCCTATGTCATTATATTCAGTATTTTGGGTCTTAAAGAAGTATCTTGCTTTTTATATGCTAATAATAGTATGTTCATAATGCTGGTAATCTGTTTCTATTTTTCACATTTGTCTTCAATATTAATCATGAGGGTATTTTCTGTAAAAATCCTTTGCCATAGACCTTGGAAATTCTACACATGGCTCACCATATGCTGTAACAAATACTTAGAATTTAAAAAGGAAAGGCAGTAAATTTATACATTATCCTGGGGAAAACTTATTTTATATTATTTCACATTTTTAATTTTATTTTTATCTTATATTTATTTTCTCTATTTTCCCATATATACATATAATAAATATATTATATATAAAATAATAGTTACAATGGGCTTGGGTAGTTTGTTCACATACATACCACATCAACAGTGTAATCCCTTCCCCTCCTACTTTCGGCACTCCTACACCCTCCCATACACCCCTAACTCCCGCTATCACTATCGCACCCATTTGGTTCTACAGAATGTCTGTATCATGGGTACCCCACATCCCAGAAGCCATGCAATATTTATTATATGTAGTCTTCTGCATGTGACTCACTTCACCACTCAAATCTTCAAATCAATTAAATAAACCTAAGTTTATATCACAAAAGTATGCCACACATAAGGCTATAGGTATAATGGCATGCTTAGTTGATTTGGAATTTTTTGAGAGTTCTTTTCAACTAAGAAGCAGGAAGAAATGAGTATGACCATCCTTACACATTTAGTTACAGAGCGTGAAACTGAAAAGTAAAATTTAAGAGTCACAAATTGAACTAATAGCTAAGTTCTTAGCCAATGGACTAAGGCCACAACATTTTCTGCCTTTACCACTCAATGACAGCGACAAGGAGATGACCCTCTATCCCACATATATAATAACTCTTACTGTTTTCAAAACTAAAAATACCCCAAAACAAAACCATTGCTTTTGCCACTCCAAGCCCAGCTAAATATCTGTACACATCATACACATCAAAAAAGTTTCTCAGATTAGTATTTATACAAATTCTACATGCTGAATATAATTTTTATGGTTTACAAATTAATGTACTACTAAAAGTAACAATTATGGAGGGAAGATCTACTGATTTTATGAGAAAGCTGGTCCTTTTTTAATGGGATACAACTCAAATGATTGACGTCAATTTTTTGTTACTCTTTGTCTTTAGATGTTTTCTCTCCTCTGTGTCTTTAGTGCTGCGTGTCTCTGTCCCTCTTAAAAATTCCTTCAAGTATTTTCTGCAATAAGGAGCTAATGATAGCACATTTTCTGAAGGATTATTGGTCATGAAAAAAATTTTATCTCCCCTTCAATTTTCAGGGATAAATTTCCTGGATAGTACAACCTGCATTTACACTTGATGTCTTTTATAGCTTGAAAGATTTTCTCCAGGATCTTCTGGCCTTTAAAGTTTGCATTAATTAATCTGTGGCAGTTGAAATGGGTTTGTCTTGGTAAAATAATGACTGTTTTTCTCTTGCTGCTTTTAATATTGTCTCTTTAAGTTGAAGTTCTGAAGTTTTGATTATGATATGTCATAGCGAGTCTCGTTGCTGGTGACGATTACTGGTGTTCTGTAAGTTTCTCGCACCTGAAAATTAATTACACTTCCTAGGTTTGGGAAATGCTCTTTCAAGATTTCAGTGAATAAATTTTTTATACCATGAGTTCTGCCTTCTGTTCTTTCTCCCACACCCATAATTCTGAGGTTGGTTCTCTTTGAGTCATCCATCAACTCTTGTATCCAGTTACTTTGCTTATTTCTAACTTTCGATTCGTGTCTAATTATGGCATTTGTTTCCTCAGCCTTGCCTTCAAGATCTGAAATTCTGTTCTCACAATGCTTGAGTTGACTTCCCATGCTTTCAAATATGTTTTTCTTATTCTGAATTTGAGTTAAATTTCTTTTTTAAAATTTTCACTTCTTGATCAACATATTCTTTCATATCTTGCATTTTCTTATTTACCTCAGCCAACTCTTTATTTATGAATGCTATATGCTCAGTAATATTTGTATCCATTAGGACCACTATTTGTTTAGTAAGTTTCTCTAAAAACACACTGGTAATTGTATTTCTTTGCAAATGTCTTGTTTTAGTTGGCTGTTTGACATGTTTATTTGCTTTTTTACTTCCTTCCTTATGAGTTCCACTTTTTCACTGCCCACAACATTAGTTTTTGGGGTTCTAGACATTACTGTGGGTTTCCTGTTGCCTCATCTTCTTTCCATGGTTCTGTTGTTGAGAGACTTCACTTTAAAGGCCTAGCTAAGAGGTTTCTTTGAAAGAGTATGTGGGTGTGAGGGGTGACCCAGACATCCTCTGAGTTCTGTGCTTGATTAAGCAGTGAGAAGGGACCTAACAGTCTGGGGGCCTCTGAGGTGTCTTGAGCAAAGGTCTCCTGCCTATGCTGGCTTTCCTACCTTGTGGGTGGGGCTCTGTACCCTCAGAGTTGCTCCGACTGTCTGTCACCTGAGACATAGGCAATCAGCAGCCCTTTTCTCCTCTGTGCAACTGTCTCCTGAGCCAGTTTCTTCCCAGGTGCTGTTTAACAGTGACCCCCAAAACCCTGGTGTGCCAGTATGAGCCTTCTTTATCACTAAAGAGTTCAGGCTTGGGCTGTTTTCTGATTGTTTATTTGGTTGTTTGTTTTAATGGCTCCTGCCTACATCACTGCCTGCCATGGCTGCCAAGTGTTGCTTCTATTTTAAGTTCCAGAAAACCTTGTCTCAGGTAAGTTCACAGTGTATTTTCAGTTTGCACTAGGTTTCTGGAGCTGCTGTTAATTCCCATTTATTCTGGAACTGTTCTTACTTCAGTCAAAGGTTCCAGGCTCTGGGCTTTCCTCGGTCCAGGGATGTCAGCTACTCCCAGCTGCTGGGGTGGTTTCCAGGGCTTCTGTTTTCCTCTGTTTCCAGTGTGTTTTCAGGACTTCTGACCTTCCTGTGGTTTCTTTTGCACTGTTGGAACACTTCTTCCTCTCCTAGCTAAGTTGAACTGGGCAGTTTTTAATTTTATTCTCACCTTTTCAAGTGAATCCATGAGGAGACATTGCACAGCTGTGTTACTCAGCTGCCATCTTGTCCGGAAGTTGTTTTTATTTTATTTTTTGAGACAGGATTGGGCTCTGTATTTCAAGTTAGGCCTGAAATGACTATTCACTCTAGGCTGGCCTTGCACTTATGGTATTTCTCCTACCTTAACCTCTTGTGTCTTTGGGATTACACTTGTATACTACCACACTCAAGTGAAATCTTTTAAATAATAGTGTGCATTAGTGAGACTGCCTGTTCATAAATGGATATACATTTCTATCTGTCCTTGTGAACCATCACTTATTAATGTTAGCCATGTATCAATATATTCACATGTTGCTTTGCACATATGTATACACACACATATGTATCTATACATATATACGTAATATTTTGTCATACTTTAGTGGGTATGTATATATTCATAATTACACAAAAATATACATACACACATATGTGTATATATATATATGTATATACATATATATGCATATATGCATTTTGAGACAGGATCACACTCTAGATTGGTCCTGAACTCACTATGTAGCCCAAGCTGACCTTGAACACACAACAATCCTCCTGCCTCAGCCTCCTGAGTGTTTACTAGATATGTTTTATTAATTATTAATACATTTTAAAGGGAGAATTATCCTCCATCCCTTAGTCAAGTTAACATCACCGTGTAATTGACACCTATCTGATGGAAACTCACCAGAATTTACAGTTGAGGCCAGGTTGCACTACAAAATGCCTGAGCATCTCTGTGGCTTGATAGTGTACTTGCAGAGCCCAGCAACACTCCTGAGAAAGATGAGACGACAATACAGTGTGCCATATTGATAATATTCCCCAAAACTATCCTTTAATCCATAATACTGTCACTCAACATAGATCCCAATTTAAGCTGTGGATACTAATGGCTCCATGGCAAGTGGAGCAGCATAACTATTTATAGACAGAAGGGCAACCATAGGTCCCTTTATCACACCACACACTCAAAGATAACTCAAAATGGATCAAAATCAAAACTCTTACAGTAAATATTATAAAAATCAATGCAACAAAATATTGAGAAATCCCTTTAAGGCATCGGCAACATTTCTTTGGATAGAATTCCAAGGCAAGAAAAGGAAGGATAAACAAATGAAATGACATCAACCTAAGAAGCTTCTACACAACAACAACAAAATTATCAGCAGGATTCTGAAATAATTCCCAGAACGGTAGAAATTAACTAAATGGAACGTTTTGCAATGGTGAACAATTCTGAATATATAAGGAGCCTCAAAACATGAACACCAAATTAAATACAAACATCCACAGACAGAGGAAAGCCCAGAGACAGGAACCTCTGATCGAGGTAAGCACAGTTCCAGGAGAAGTGGGTATTGATAGCAGCTGGTATCCCCAGCTGCCAAAACTCTAGTGCAAACTGCAAATACACAGTGATCTGGCCCCAGAAAAGGCCTCATGGAGCCTAGAACAGAAGCAATACTTGGCTGGCATGGCAGACACAGTGAGGTAGGCAGGATCCATTTTTTTAAAAATGCTCAAGGCTGAACAATTTATCGTTAAAGAAGGCTCAGACTGGCACACCAAGTTTTTTGGAAGCACTGTTAAATAGTACTGGGGAAGAAAATGGCACAGGAGACAGTTGCAGAGAGGAGAAAAAGCCTGCTAACACTCTATGTCTCAGGTAACAGTGGGGGTACCTCTGAGGGTAGAGAGCCCCACCCAAAGGGAAGGAAAGCCAGCACAGATGGGAGACCTTTGCTGAGGTATCTGGGGTGCTCATGAAACCTCACAGGCCAATGGACTGTTAGGCCCCACCTCACTCCTACTCCCATTGCAGAACTTAGTGGCTATACCTGTGCATCTCTGGCTTTGGCTGCAGCCTCCATCTTCTCTGTTTTGGACTGGTCTCAACCAGAGCCTGCAGCCTTTCTCAGGAAATGATCCATGCTCCCAACTTCTCCAAATTTTCAGGGTCTCCATGGCATTTAGGCTTCTCCTTCACAACTTCGCATGCTGCCCTCCCAGGGGCACACCTCCTGGCCTTCCTGGCATACTTCCAAAATCTGGGTGGAAGCCTTCCTAACCCCACAATACTGGCACTCGTCAACACTGTGAAACACAAACCTCGTGAGCGTCACCAATATTGCCACTAGCTTGAGCAGTAGTCTCACCGTCTTGGACAAACACTGTGGAAGCCTTTGAGTTTTTAGATTGCTGAAATCCAGGTAGCTGATCTTTGGTAAACATTTTTCTCTTTGCCTCAGGGGTACACTTCTCTGAGCAAAGTCTTTGTTTTTCGACTCTTGAGTTGGTAAAGTGTGGGGTCTTCTTGACTTTTGTGATGCCCTCCAGGCAACCTTCCTACAGGTCTGAAAGTCAGCACTTGGCTTCTTTTTGATGTTAATCTCTTTAACTTCACCACGTTCATCTGCCTCACCACTGTAGGCACTGTCAGTTTGGCAAAACATTAAACTTCTTTTATCATTTTTTATGGCATTTTATCCTGCCTTGACACACATTTGGCTAAAAGCTGCAGGAAGTCTCCAAGCAACATCATGAACATTGGTGTGACTTGAGAACACCAAACTTAATCTGAGATTCAGGCACAATATCTGGACAAAGGCAAACTGTCAATAAATTTTCTGCCAGAGCATACCTGAAATGGTTTGCAGACAGACCACCTGCCAATACACTTTTCCTTCACCCTTGAAATCCCTTCAGCCAGGCCTTTTGAATACATTCTGGTCTTCTGAGTTCGAACCAGAATTTCCCATAAAGCTCAGCTCAGAGTACTTCCAGGTTTGTCAAGCCAACATCCTCAAACCTTTTCAAACTCCTCCATCAAACCTGGTCCAAGGACTTCCAAAATACATGGTCAGGTAAAGTCACAACAATGAACCCACTCCTCTGATATCAATTTTTCTGTTAACTGTGTTAGTCGTTTTTCATTACTGTGATATACAATACACACCTTGAAGTAGGAAAGAGTCATTTTACCTAACAGTTTCCGAAGGTCACAATTCGTTCAAGGATGTGTGGCTGAAAAATGGTAGACACACATGGCAGGGCCAGGGCCAGTGCCAGAGGCCAAGATTCTCATGGAATGACAGAATGGAACCAAGTCTCAGAGAGGATGGTCATATCCAACACATACCACTGCACGTTAAGACTCAAGTAGCTGCTTTTCCAGCCAGGCCTGATCTTCCAACAATATTCATACTCATATGTCCATGAGGCTTTTGGGGGACTGTCCAGATCCAAGCCACAGTAAGTAGTGTTGCTTCATATTTTGCTTCAGGGGACACACTGACAAATTGGACAATGTCATTAGTCTACACAGGGCAGATCGTATTAGTGACTGCTTGACTTCTGCTGTATATTACGGAAAGTATTCCTGTCCTGCCTTTAGTGGCTCACTGCTGTCCCTTGGCTTCTACAACAATGCGATCCAAATGTACCCATGTTATTTAAGTTTCCCTACTGATTGTCTAGGGTCCACATTGCAACTTCTTTCATAAAGAAAACCAGCAATGACAAAGCACAAATGTTCTCCACAAAACTTTTTCTTAAAGTATTATCAAAAGATAATTATTGAACTCTCTTAGTGTGATGCAATTGATTTTACTTGGCAAATCCATTTCAAAATTCCAATCTCTTTGAGCCTTTGAATAACCTCATCTATTTTAAACCAAGAAACAACAAACATATCCAGCTCATCTCAAATTTCTACCATTTGTACCATATTTCAGACAGCAAAATAAACCCTTAATACTGTTTATTTATGAACTTTGAAAATAAGTCCAGAACCTACACTTAATGGGCTCATTATCAAGATATTCTAACTTTTTTCAGATTGACAATTCTTCCAAGATTAAACTTCACACATTTTTCCCCACGGAGAGAATGACACATACAATTTTTTAAATACTCAGCGCCTTGGATGGATCAATTCATTACATTGGCAAAAGACCAAAGTCCTCTCTTGAATATGTGGGAGTTATAGACCTTCGAGTTAGAAATGAGGTTCAGATGGTACTGTCAGCAGGCTGGTGTTTACCTGCACTAGGCTTATATACCACAATGTGGACGAATAAAGAAAGCAGGGTGTGCAAAACTCTTTATTTAGAGACAAAGAACAAAGGAGAAAAAAAATCTGCTGCTCTCCAGAAAGGGGCCACTCACGGGGTTGCTCCTTCACACCAAATATAAAAATAACACCACCCCAGTGCTAGTTTCTTTGCCTTCTCTTTCCTCTGTTTATTTCTACCATTGTTTCAGAGCCATTTCCTCCTTTTTTTTTTTTAATCCACGCTCCTATTTTATACTAAGTGGCAGTCTGGTCATTGTCCTGTCGGTGCTGATAGAAAAGGTGATGGCTTTCCTCTTGCAACTCAGTGGCAGCCTGAGTCCATGACACTGAACAGCATGAATGTGAACAGAAGTGCCGCAACACAGCCCACTCTCGGTGACATCCCAAGGAGAACTATGCTAAGGAAGGTGATCTCCTCCATCACCGCAGAGCTTTTCTACCTTAACTGATTCTTTAAACTAGGGAAAAACCAGAAGAAACCTGGGAAAGCAAACCAAGTATCTCAAAACCTTTCCTTCTCCAAAACCTGACACTGACGTCGAGGAAAGTTTGGGCACCGAATTGACACAATCAAATGCTTAAAATATGTAAAAAAAAAAAAAAATTGAAGAAGAACGGAATCAAATTATCAAATGCTAAAGAAGATTTTAAAGAGTATTTAAGCAAACAAATAAAAGTGTTAATAGATTAAATATTCAGATATCTTTAGGAAGACCTAAACAATAAGCTGACTGAGTCACCCTACACAGTAAAAAGTAGTAATGGGCCATTTGGACAAGCCCACAGCCAAATCACAGGTGTGCTCAAGGTCTCTTCGTGGGCCTAGTGAAAAAAGTTGACATCATAGTGAGGCCAGAGGAGTGGAGGGGCCCTAGCGCCCCCAAGAGTAGAGTGCAGGAGACAGGCCTTTGGCCAGGCCGTTGCACCAGAGTTGCACCCCTCCACCCACTACTCTATACCTTCCCTCCCCTGACCAGGCTGACTGGCACCAGGGAGACATGGCCCCCCAGTTTCAGGGGGGAGACGTGTCCCGGTCCAGGCTGCTGCCCCTGCACAACCCTCCCCCAACATGCACACACACACACACACACACACACACACACACACACACACACACACAGACCCTCCACCAGCAGCAGCACCACTGAGCGCGCTCACAGCTTCCATCTCTCCTGTCTCTGCAGTCCCTTCTGAGGGCCCCAGACAGCCCGACCCTCCAGCAGGTGGCGCCTGGGTCTACAGAGCAGACGCCTGAGCTCTCCCAAGACACAACTGGTACAGACAGCTTGTTGAGGAAGGAAGACCCCAAGGAGTGTAGAAGGGAGAGAAGAACCGGAGTGCCCACTAGCAGCTGCCAGGATGGGTTAGGAACAGTGCATGGCCATTGGAAAAATTCTTCAGAACTGGTAACTGGTTAGAATGCCATTGGCCTAAAAGATCCAGTGCCTGCACCTACCTCACACAAAACATACAGGGGAGGAACTGATATTCACCCTCCCCTTTGGTGATCAATCTATATTTTAGCCTGTGTTTTGTATGTTTGTTTTATATATATATTCTGATATAGTTTCTTATTTTCCAAACAACTGATTAGGCTTCCTTATTTTAATTCTACATTAGTATTTGTTTCTCAGCATGAACATTTTGGCTACCAACTGGAAAAAAACAGTCTGATACTCAGTGAGAGCATAGTGACTAGCTCCTTGGCCTCTAGACCCCAGACCTACCCACTCTCTTTGCCAAGCATTGGCTTTGGGGGTCCCCAGCTGCTGCATTTCCACCCTTTCCCTATTTGACCTAAAGTCAACTATCACCCAGCTCTGCTTTTCTCTCCTCTCCAGGAACCACCAGAACTCCAAGGACACTCCCTGCTGAGTGCCCCTGACTCACCTCAGGCAGCGCAGGCTTCACGTCTCAGCACTCTGGGATGCTCAGGCAGGGGGGTTCCATTCCATGCTGTCGCTCAGCTTGAGCAACCTACCAACTTAACGAGACTCTCTCTCACTTGTAGTCCATAAGACATGCTGCCTCAAGTGCAAAGGAATCAAAATAATTCCTCCCTTACTCTCAGATCACACTGGAGTAACATTGAAAACCAATAGCAAAGCAAACAGCAGAAAATATAAGGATACATAAAGACTAAATAACTTACTATTGAACAAACAATGGGTCAGAGAAGAAATTGGAGAAGGAATTTTAAAATTGCTGGAGTTAAATGATGAAGGAAGTACATCAGCATCTATGGGACACAATGAAAGTAGTCCATAGAGAAAAATTCATAGCCATAAATCAAAAGAAAAAAAAAAACAGTCTCAGATAAACACACTAATGATGCATCTTAAGGTCTTAGAAACACAAGAACAATCTAAATCAAAAAGTAATAGACTAAATTATAAACATCAGAGCTGAAATATAAAGTATATAGAAAAATAAATCATAGAGCTGACTCCTTGAAACAATAAACAAGATTGACAAACCTGTAGCTGAACTAACCAAAGGAGGAAGAAAAAGCAAACAGTAATGCAATTAAAATGAAAAGAGTGAAATTCCAATGGACACTGCAGAAATTCAAAACTCTATAAAACACCTATATTACAACAAGCACAGGGAGAGAAAATTTAGGGTACCCACTAGAACCTTCCAGAGTGAGCTGGGAATAGTGCATGGCCATTTGAAAGGAAACTCTATCAAGCACTTACATTACAAGTACTTGTAGAACTGGGAAGAAATACATGACTTGCTAGATACATACAAAATACCAAAATTGAAGCAAGAAGACATACAAAACTTCAATAAATACATACAACACACAGAAATTGAGGTGATAATAAAGTTTTTCAGAGAAAGAAAAGCCCATGACCAAATGGATTCAGAGCAGAATTTTTTTAGTACTTCAGGGGAGAGCTAAATCCAGGTTTTCAAACTGTCCCCTGAAGTTGATAGAGAGGGAATACTACCAAACTCATTTTCACAGGCTAGTATGGCCCTAGTGCCCAAAACAGACAAAGACCTGAAAAGGAAAAAGTTATAGACCAATCTCCTTAATGAATATAGATGCCAAAATCCTCAATAAGATTTCAGCAAGTAGAATCAAGCAAGAAATCAGGAAGATCATACACAATGGTCATGTGGGATTTATTCCTGGGATGTAAGCTGGTTCAATATAAGTAAACTGATCAACAGAATACACATAATCATCTCAATTGATGCAAAGAAAATCTTTGATAAAATGCAACATCCATTCATGATACTAATAAAAAAAAACTCTGAGGAAAAAAAGCATAGAAGGGCCTTATCTCAAACAGGTAGAAGCTATATATGCCAAACCTACAGCAGATGTCATAGTAAATAAGGAGAAATTGAAATCTTAAATCAAGAACCTGACAAGGCTGTCCACTTTCACCAATTCTATTCAACATAGTCCTTGAAACCCTTGCCGAAGCAGTTAGGCAAGAAAGCGAAATAAAGGGAATATGTATCAGAAAAAAAACAAACTATTCTTACTTGCAGATGGTATGATTATTATCCACATAGAAGACACCAAAAACACCACTATGAAGTTCTTTTTAAAAATAAACAAATTCAGCCAAGTTGCAGGATAAAAAAATCAGTACTAAAACATCGATAGCATTTCTCTACAGTAACAGTGAAATCAATGAGAATGACCTGACAAGAATAATCCCATCCAGAATAGCCCAGCAAAAAATTAAATGCCTGGGAGTAAACCAGTGAGAATGGCTTATATTCACAATGCCCAAAACTATTGTTTCAGCTTGTTGGGGAAAAGGAACACTTCTGTACTGTTGGTGGGCTGGCAATCTGCGGCGACCTTTATGCATACCAGTGTGGAGATTCTTTAGAAAGCTGAGAATAGAAATCCCATTAGACCCAGCAACAGCTTTCATTTTCCCTAAAGAACTAAAGCCATCATACCATAAAGACAAATGCATATCCACGTTTATACAGCACAATTCATAAGAGATAGACCTCGGAAATAGCCTACAGCCCATCATCAGACGAATGCATCAATAAAATGTGGTACTGGCACACGGTAGAATGTTATTCGGCCACAAAGAAAGATAGTCATGAAGTATTTGAAAGAAAACAGGGTCAATAAACAGAGTCAATAATGCTCAGTGAAATGAACAAGACACAAAAGATTGAGTGTAGATTGGTGTCTCTCATGTGCTACTGCCATATGTACATGTCCTAAAGGACCCTAAAGACAGAGTGAGGAAACATAGTGGGGAGAGAGTCGTCCAAGAAAGGAAGAAACACTGAGAACTGCAGCGGGGAGGGCTGGTTAAGAGGGAGGGAAAACGTGACATACACAGGCATGGATTCCCAATCTAGGTGTTATTGTTGAATTTGTAGTTCACGTGTATTCAGATAAATAAAAAATAAACTAGAAAAACCATTCAGATTTTTTAAAATGAACATGATAATGACATCTAGCCTACTGCCTTATTGACCCAGGCCCAGTAAAAAATCTGCTAAGGTGGAGGTGGCACCTGGGATTGCTCCAAGTGGACTTGGGTGACATCATAATGCCCCGAGGTGGAGGCAATGATGCTCAAATATAATTTCCAATGTGTGTTTTTCACCTGGATGCCAGACATCTGATGCAGAGCCCAGGAGAGTAATAGTGGCCAATTTCTCTTGGGACATGGGAGAGGCTTGGATCAAAAGAGTCAGGAGAATAAGAGTGCACCTGTATCACACAACACACACACACACACACACACACACACACACACACACACACACACACACACACACACTCAATCATTCAATCACACTATGTATATTTATGTAGCTAATCCTGGTAGAACCCCCTTCCCTCAGCCCACAGGCTCTGCACGAACTCAACATGTTTCCTTTCACTTTCATCCTCCTGGTCCTGCAGCTTCCTCCCTTCGTGCACAGTTTCACTAATGAGGCTTGCCTGCGCCAAAGGGGCACCAGTGTGCACAAAGACGGAGACGTGGTCATCGGGAGTTTCTTAACCCTTTATTCTGTTCTGTACTTCACTGCTATATCCGACCTGCAGCCCATAAAGGACGTCTTTACCTTTCAGTACGTACCTTTTCATGCATTTATCTTCCTCTCGGTTGTCATGATGAGTTGCAGCTAGGGCTCTGTGACTGGCCACCTCCATCTTTGCCATGTTGTTACTCTGTATATCCCACCAGTGTGTGTACATGCTTGTCTCTAAATTGTTTTGACTTACCCTGTCCTCATTTCTTCCTGTTGAAAGTGAAGAGTGAATTTTATTTATTTTATTAACTATCTGTGTTCAGAGTTGGGAGTTTAAACCACACGTAAGTCTCCATCTTGTTCCGTCACCCACACTCCTGCCCCTACACAGCCGCCGCTGCACGACACTGAGCGAGGGAGCTTAGAAACACAATGCAAACCGCTGCATTAAATTCCATGTTAAGCAGCTCTTGGAAAAGTTTCTCAATACAATCGAGGATCTGCTGATACTGCTTTAATTATGCATAAAAGTTCCTACTGCTGAGGAGAGTGTCCTCTTCCACATGTAGCCCACCTGCGTGGAGACACAGCTTACTGCAGATAGGCAGTGGCTGACTCCAATAACAAGTATGTTAGTGTGTCGTGCAAGTTGCGCCCCAAAACTCCCGGAGCTGCAAGCGAGATCAGGAACAAGCAGGGTTTACCAGGAGGTTTTTCCTCTGATTTGATTATTGCTTACTCGATCATATGCACACTCTATTTTAGAATCTATCACATCAGCTCTGTAGACAGATAAATAGGTGTTTTTTTTTTTTTTTTAAAAAGGGCATTGCAATGCGCCAGAAGATTCCAGCACGTAGCTTGTGCCCCTCTGAGGGAAGCAAAGGGCACTGAAACTATCAGTGGTATTTGTATCAGGTGCTGGAGCCGCTAGCGTTCCTGTGGCACCTGCCCATGCTTGTCAGCAGAAGTGTTGGTAAAGAACTGAGGCTCCCACCCCTGCCGCCTGTGTTTCTACTTACCTTGGATTTATTGCCATGACCGGATGATGGCTAAGATTTTAGTCCTCGGCCCTGTGTCTGTGTTTACCTAGACTTGAGACAAGGTCCTTCTGTGTTGCGTAGGCCACCGCCAGACTCCTGAACTGGAAGCACTATGCCTGCATCAACCTGAGGAGCAGGTGGCACTTCCTGTCATCGCACCTGACAGGGACTTTGTGTTTTCAAATTTTTTCCAAGTGTGTGATATTGTTGTATGGATGTTATGCTTTGGTCTGATAAGTGCTGCTGAGTGCAGCTGGTAGCACATCTGCAGGACTGTCGGGGAGTGGGTCTCCGAAGGCTGATCTCAATCTAGTAAATCCTGCGGAATGGCATCTAAATACACTTTCGGTACATTATGAGAGTAGTAGACGGAACTTAATTTGGTCGGGGCACAACTTTCTAGGGTGGGGACCAATACAATGTGGTGGTGTCCTGAATTCTGATTTCTGCACTTGTAAAAAGGAGTTGGGGGACACAGAACTAAATGGCTGTCACTGGGAGAAATAATACTGAAAGATGCAAAAAAGGAAGCGGAATCTGGCTAAAACAAGGGCAAGCACTGTAGCTGAAGGCAGATCCTGGGATCACGCGTTATCTGAGGACACTGAGGGATCGGGTTGGGATTGAATCTCGTGTTATGTTCTCTTCTTTAGAGAAGAAGCTGCCTGCTCTTTACCTCTTGTTTATTTTCATCCCTTCAGAAAATTAATCTGCTGTTTCAGTTGATGCAGGTGCAGCCTCGGGCACTGTAAAACCTGTGTGTGACTGAAGACACTTACAGCTCCAAGAGTTTTGTGGCTAGGAGAACCAGCTCCTGAAAACAAGCTTTTGGAAACTTATGAGAAAGTTCTCATTTTTAAAAAATTGGAAATCAAATTAAAAGAACTATCTAAAATGTATATATATATTTGAATAGTATATTTTATTGTAAACCAGTATTACATTGAAAAGTCATTTAAATAGTTAAAGAAGACTATGACTCAGGTATGCACCAAAATCATGAATGTAATTATAGTACAACCTTAATAGTATTTTAGAATTTTCTGGACATATAACTGAAAAATAGAGCTGGGGTCATAGCTCAATTGTTAGAGTGCTTGTCTAGCAGGCACAAGGGCCTGGGTTTCCTCCTAGCTATTTAGTGGTTTGCTGGGCTATTGAGAACAGAATTCCTCTTCTGAGCTCTTTCTCAGGGAATTCGCTGTTAGTGTAGAGGCTATGGATTTTTAGTATTGTATCTGTAGCCTGCAACTTGGCTGAATGTGTTTATTATTTCTAAGAGTTTGGTGGTGGAGTTTGGGTGTTCTGTGTAAATAATTGTGTCATCTGTAAATAAGGATAGTTTGACTTTCTTCATTCTGATATGAATTCCCTAATTTCAGTCTCTTGCCTGATCGCTCTGGCTTGGCTTTCAAGGACTATGTTGAATAGAAGGAGTGACAGAGGACAACCGTGTATTCCTGATGTAACAGATAACACTTTCAGTTTCTCTCCATTTACTATGATATTTGCAGAAGGTTTAGCATGCAGGTCCCCTGTCAGATTGAGGTTTCTTCAGGGATTTTATCATGAATGGATGCTGGATTTTGTTTAAAAAAACTTTTCTGCATCAGTTTAGATGATCATGTGGCTTTTGTTCTCCCTTTTATTAATGTGATGTATTACATTGATTGATTTACATATATTAAATCCACTTTGCATTCAAGGAATGAAGCCCCCTTGATCGTGGTGTATGATCTTTCTGATTACTTGCTTGATTCTATTTGCCTGTATCTGGTTGATGATTTTTTTGCAACTATAGTCATTTTTCCAGGTTAGGTCTTTGTCAGGTTTATAGAGGTAGGTAATGTTCCTTCTCTTTCAACTTTATCAACAGGCTGAGAAGCATTGGCGTTAGCTCTTCTCTGAAGTACTGAAAAAAAAAATTCTGGTGTGAATCCATCTGGTCTTGGACTTTTCTTTGTGGGTAGAAACTTTACTACTGGCTCAATTTCCATCTGTGTGATGTGTCCATTCAAAATTTTTATGCCCTCTTGGTTAAGTTCTGAATTTTGTGTGTGTCTGGAAAATAATTTGCTTCTTCAAAGTTGTACTATTTGTTGGAGTGTAAGTGTTTGAAGTTGTTCCTTATAACTCTGAATTTCAGTAGGGTGTGTGGTGATGTCACCCTTGTTCATTTCTAGTTGCATTGATATATGGTTTTTTTTCTTACTTTTGTACCTTTCTAGTTGCCAGGTACACTTTTATCAGTATTGCTTATTATTACAAAGAAACAGCTCTTTTATTCACTGATATTTTTAGTCATGGTTTTCACTAATTTCTGCTATGATCTTTATTATTTTTTGTTCTACTAGGTTTTGATATCGATTGTTTTTGATTCTTTAGGACCTTGAGGTGCATCACTAAATTGTATATTTGGGATAGCTCCTGTTTTATTCATGTGAGTATTTATTGCTATGAATTTTGCTCACTGTTTTCGTGGTGTTCCATGGGCACTAATATGATGTGTTTCCATGATGATTTAACTCTTGTAAGCTTTAAATTTCTTAGCTGATTTTCTATTTTTTGTTAGTATTTAATCTCCCTATATTCTTATAGTTTCTACTGCTTCTTTTTTTTTGCACTTTCCTCTTTTTTCTTTTTTCCCCCACTATTTTTATTAATATACAAATGTAATACATAGTATTTACAATGAATTTGGGTGTTTCGTACATCTATGTATCACATCGACTTTACAATCCCTTCCCATCTTCTACCCTCCCACCCCCTCCCTGTCCCTTCCCCTGGCTCCGGCTATCACTTCATATGGTTCCAGAGAATGTCTGTGTTCTGGGTTTTCCAAGTCTGAGAAACCATACAGTGTTTAACATATTAATCTACCGCGCCTAAGTCATTTCACTCAAGTCAACACTCTACCCCAGCTTCCTATTCCTCTAATGGGTTCACAGTAGTCAAATCTTGATATCTCCTCTCTGAATCCAACCAATCCCTTCATTGGGATATTCACCAAAAGGTTTTTTTCCATATTTTCCTAGATCTTTGTTGTTATTGTTAAGCCTGGCCTTACCCACCAGTTCACACTAGAAAATAATTTTAAGCATGTAGTTCAAAAGACTAGTTAATTTGGGAAAGAAGAGAAAAATACATAAATAAAATTCAATTGCCTTAGCTGAATACTGAAGGTGCATATTTGTACATTCACAAGGTTATCTTTGCATCAATCAGTTTCCTTAGGATAAACTTTCATTAGGGACCTAGTAAGTGAATTGCTACAAAAAAACAAAGATAAAACTATATCACATTGCTACAATAAATGAACTTAAATCTATACCATATAAATATACTTAAAGCGACAGACATGAAGGCAAATCTAGTTATTTCAGAATTTCCTAACTTTCATATCTTATTTACTCATATTTCACTGATTACTAACCTACTTTTTTCTCAGCTCATTCTCCTCTAGCTGTTGTCACTTTTTCTCTGGGGTCATTGTGTCGCTGGTCTCCCTTTCACTGTCCAAGTTTCCTTTAAGTATTTTCTGCAATACTGGCTCAGTGGCTGCAGATTCCTTTAAGCTGTCTCTGTCATGGAAAGTTTTAAGTTCTCCCTTTAAATTAAAAGATAATTTTGCTGGATATAGGAGTCTTGGTTGGCATTTATGTTTTTTTTTTTCTGCTTGGATGACATTGCTCCATGATTTCCTGGTTTTTAGAGTCTGGATTGAGAAGTCTGCATTTATCCTGATGGGCTTATCTTTGTAGGTCACCTTCTGTTTTTCTCTTACTGATTTTAGTATTTTCTCTTTGTTTTGGGTTTCTAGAATTTTAATTATGATGTGTCGTGATGAGGATCTCTTCTGATCAAAGCTGTTTGGTGTTCTATATGCCTGCAATAGTTCCATGTTCATTTCTTTTCTTAGATTTGGGAAATTTTCTTCCATTATTTCATTAAACATGTCCTTTATGCCCTTTGTTTTGTCCTCCATCTTCTCCTCGATTCCCATAATTCTGAGGCTATTTCTCCTTGAATCATCTATCAGCTGTTGTAATGATTCGCTTTCTTTATTTACTTCGTATTCTTCATGGCCTGAATGTTGCAGCTTAGTCACTTTATATTCTAGGTCTGACATACTATTCTGAAGTTGTTTAAAGTGGTTGCTTATTATTACCTGCGTGTTTTTCATTTCCTGAATATCTGCATTCAATTTTTCTATATCTCTGTTGTGTTCTTCTCTAACTTCTTCTTTTGTCTTCATTACCTTCTGGTGTATTTCTTCTCTGGTCTCCTCTAGTTGTTTTTGAAGGCTTGCTTTTTGCTTATCTATGTATTGGTGTAGCCCTTCTGCTGTCTGTTTTATTTCCTGCTTTAATTCCTGCTTTAATTCACTGAATTTCTGGGCCCAGAAGTTGCCATCATTTTTGCCATAATCATCTTTATTTACACTGACTTCATCTCCTGGGGTTTCAGGTCTTTTTGTAGATTTGTAAATGTGCTTCACCATTTCTTCTTTGGTCTCCTCTAATTTCTTTCCAAGGCTTGCTTTGTGCTTAGCTAAGTGTTCTTGTAGCTCTTGCGCTCTCTGTTCTATTTCCTGCTTTGCTTCTTGCTTTAATTCCTGCTTTAATTCTTGCTTTAATTCACTATCTGGGCAAGTCACCATCCTTCTTGCCCATCCTTGGGTTCTTTGGGTTCTGTAATTTCAGCCCCCATTGCACCCTCCCCTGGGGAGTCAGATATTTTTGTATAAGATTTGTTACCACGTTTCCCCATGGTTCTGCTACCTTTGACTGTCTCTGGTGCACAGGAAAGAGAATGGCTCCTGCTGACGTCACTGCCTGCAACAGTTGTTGAGCCCTGTTTCTGATCTGGGATCCCAGGGCCTTTTCTAGGGTGAGCGCATGCTGCGTTTGTAGTAGACATACCTGCCAATTGGTGCTTCTGAGGCTGGGGTGCCCGCTGCCAATAATTCCCACTTATCCGTATCCACGCTTACTTCGGGCTGAGGTTCTCCCTCTGGACCTTGTTTGTGATCTGTGGATGCCAGCAGCTCGGGGCCACACCAAATTGGCTGCTTCTTTCCCCCTCCGATGTGACTTCAGGATTTCTGACCTGCCCGCAGCCTCCTCTCCCGTTGTTGTGTGCTCCGTCCTCTCCCAGCTCTGTTCTGTCAGATGTTAAGGTCCCCGGGAGCTTTCCTCCAGGAGCCGTTTGCAGCCAGCTTTGGTGGCTTTCTGGACAACGGGGATTTTTTTTTTCCCCTCCGGTTTCAATGATCCTTAGGAGTTTCTGACCTCCCGCTGGTTGCCTTTCAGTTCTGGGGGGATGCTCCTCTCTTTCCTAGCTACACCAAACACGCTTTTTCTAACTATCTTCTTGACTTTTTAAGTGAGTTGATGAGGAGACATTGTGCAGTGCTGTTACTCGGCCACCATCTTGACTGGACTCTACTGCTTCTTATTCTGTTGATTTCCAAATTTATTCCACTATGACCTGAGAACAAGCAAAAAATTATTTCAATTCCTTTGTAATTGTTTTTAACATATCTTATGGCCTATAAAATGTTCTCTTTTAGAAAATGTTCCATGTGCTACTGAAAAGGAAGTGTATTCTACTGACATTGGATGAAACACTCAGTAGAAATCCTTTAAGTCCAAGTTTTCCGTAGCATCACTTAACTCTACTATTTCTTTGTTGATTTTCTGTCTAGTTGACTTGTCTATCTGTGACAGTGGACTATTGAAGTTTCATACTATAAATGTATTGGGACCTGCGTGGGCTTTCAAGTCCAATCATTTTTGTTGATGCAATGGGTGCCCCTGAGTTGAGAGCATATGTATTGATAATTGTGATTTCTTTCTGTTGTATTGTTCCCTTAACCAGTATATAGTGTCCATCTTTGTCTCTCCTGATCTGTTTGATTTGAAATGTACCATGTCTGAGACTAGTATAGCTGTCCCTGCCTGTTTCTTGGGTCCAGTTGCATGGAGTATTGATTGTCATCCTTTTATTTTCGGTCTATGTGGTTCCTTATGGATAAAATATGTCTCTTGCAAGCAGCAAATTGTGCATTATTTTTGTCGAATCAGCCACTCTGCCTTTGGAAGGCCAAGATGAGACCATTAACAGTCAGTGTTACTATCAAAGTATTTTGGTTACACGCAGCCTTTGTTATGATGGTTCAGTGTTAATTATTTCATCTGCACTCTGCTCAGTTCATTCTCTTCATTCTATTGTTTTCTTTACTCAGGATCTTTGGTGCCATTGTTCTTCCTCTCTCTGTCTAAGATTCCTTTTAGTATTTTCTGTTATTTTTGCCCATTGGATGTGAATTTCTTCAAGTTTCATTTATCATGTAAAGTTTGTTTGATTTTTATTTTTTTTATCTTGGTAATAACTTACATGACTAAATTTAACATTTATTTGTAAATATATGAATTTCAAATTCTGTAACACATTAGAAACATACAGCTTGGCAAATTAGTGAGCATCTATGTACACCCGTTTTCCATTTTCACTCCTTTCCCATATGACCTTTGCCTCTTTTTCTATGCTGGCATTTGTGTTTGAACCTTTTTATATTATTATTATTTTTTTTTGCATTTTGTAAGATGGATACCCATCTATACTCAGTCTTTTGTGTTTCATCCATTTCACTGAGCATTATTGACTCTAGATGGTCCCATATTCATTCAAATGGTTCATATCTGTCTTTCTTTTTGGCAGTGTAGTATTCCATTGTGTTAAAGTACCATAACTTCTTTAACCATTTCTGTATAAATGGAAAGGTAGATTGCTTCCAGAATTTGGCTATTATATAGTTTGCAACTATAAAAATGAACATTCATGTGTCTTTAGGTATGCTGACTTTATTTCCTTTGGGATTGTGCCCAGTTGGGCAGTAGCTGGATCAAATATAATTTCCATTCTCAGCTTTGTAAGGAAACTCCAGACTGCTTTCTGTAATGGTTGTGCCAGCTTTCAGTCCCTCCAGTATGCACCAAAATCAAATCAAGATGGATCACAGATCTAAATATCAAGATGGTAGAAAAAACTCTAGAAAATGTAGGCATGGACAAGGACTTTATAAATAGGACACCTGACATAAATGTAATATAATCAATAAATGGAACTACATCTAATTTAAAAGACTCAGTATTTTCTCATGTATACTGGCTGTTGTATTGAGAAACTCATTACTGTACAAACTCGCATTTGGATAAATCATAACAGCAGTATTATTTCCAGGTAGATTAAATAAAGAAAAATTTCTATAATTACAGAAAAAAGGAAATATGCAGGTTTCATTCATAATGACATTAAGATTAAAAATATCATTAATACATTAGCTGAGATAGTCCAACCCAAAAGACACTATAGTCTCAGAAGAAAATGTAGGGAAAAAAATCATGTGCTAGTTCATGTTTCTGCTGAACAGGTGAAGGATTAGAAAGATTCAAAAGAAGGAGAAGTGCATTGGGAGGGAAAAATATAAGAAATTAAATTGAGAAATTTGAAACACCCAGTCTCCAAGGAATTACATCTGCTTATAATAAAATATTTCAAAATATGACTCTTAATATTAGGTCTAATATATGTGACACATATATGTGGTTCTAGCCATGATCTACAGAATACATGTTCTGGCTGAGATTGGTGGTACACAGATGCAATTGCAACACTGGACAGGCTGAGACAGGAGGACTGCTGCGATCTCAAGGCCAGTCTGGTTGACATACAGAGATCAGGACCAGCCTGAACACAATGAGACCCTGTCTGCAAAAATAAAATAGAGTAATGCAAAATACATATTCTGGGATGAGGATATGTCAGTCATAAAGCATTTAAAAGCATGAAGGAGGAGCTGAGTTTGATGCTCCCCATTGCAAAAATCGTGAGAATGCCTGTGTTTATCACTCTCACGGGATCATCAGCCAGAAAGGAACAAGAACCAAGTTACTGATCAATGACTAACTAATGACAATTAAAAATAAAGCAAAACTATAGTCCTGAGATCTTGCTGAAAGTGTAGATGTCATTCAATAAAATGGAAGAGCTTGTCACTGACTGGAAAAGTAATTGTACTCAAAGTTTTTAAAAAGGAAAGGCTGAGGAACATAGGAAATAGGGGTGTTTTGAAGGAGCACTTCTGCCGAAGTCCATTTTTGCAGGGATGGTGTTTGTGTATGTGTCCAGTGCTGGTATGCTGAGTTTACAGATTTAAGGGTAACTCCTCTGCCCAGCGGTCAGGCTTCTCTCTGTTGTGCCTGCTTCTTCAGGTTTCTCCCGGCTTTAGGGCTCAGAGATTGATCAGAGTTTATGCATTGTGGTAGTTGAAAGTGCATGACTTTGATGTGGCAGGAGTGTAGAAAATGTAATGAAAGGCCTCCATTGGCTCCCCAGTCATTCAGGGGTGTCCTGTTTCTCTGATTCTCTAAGACATTTGTGTTAAAAAAAAAAAAAACTTTTTCCTTCTCTTCTTTGTGTTTCCAACTTTGTGTAAATAATCTTTTTCTTATATTAAGCACTTTGTGATATGTTGAAAAGTGTAATTATTTGTCTTCATATCAAAGACCATTTCTAACCCATCGTAGTTATCATCATCTGTTTACTGAACTTTATATATTTAAAAATTAGTAAGCTCCTTCCTTGTAGAGCAAACATTATGTTATTTTCTTTAAATTCTAAGATTTGTTGGTGGGCCCATCCTTTCAAAGACCAACTAAATTTTCTGGTTGATTATTTGCAGTAAATTGTCTTCACTCAGTCTGCTGCATAAAAATATGTCACCAACTGGCTGTGTGAAACAGAAATGATTTACTTTCAACAGTTATTTAACCTAAAAATATGAAGAGAACCTCTGCTTCCTAGTGTATTCGTGAAAGTCTCCTCAATACATGTGACACTGAACGATGATAAAGCCATAGTCCCTGATCATTTGTAAGAACACTCATCTCATTCATAAGACACGTATACCTTTGGCATCTTACATAATTCTAATCACTTTCTAAATATTGCCTTTCTGCTGTCATGATTTATGTGATGATGCTGTTATGAAAATATAGGGGAGGGAAAGAAGCATTCAATTCAAAAGCAGGACTGCACGGCATAGAAAGACGAGCTTAGATCAAGTCCTATCCATCAGCGACTCTGTTCCCTATGCAGGCTCCCACCCAACACTTACCAGAATTTTCTAGCCTTCATCTTTGCCATAGAGGAGATCAACAAGAATCCTCATCTTTTACCCAACATATCTCTGGGATACGAGTTTCACAACTTCCTTTATAGTCATTGGAAGATGCTGGAGAGCTCCGTAATTTTGCTCACAGGACAGGATGAGATTCCTAACTACACCCGTAGGAGAGACAGCAAGTGTGCAGCTGTCTTAACAGGCACTGCCTGGGCAATGTCTGCCCACATTGGACCCCTGCTGGAGCTCTACAAATTTCCACAGGTGAGTGTGTGATGGTTGGGGAAAGTGACGTCATGTCTGTACAGTTATCAGGGGCCTACAGTACGTATGGAAAAAAGTGGGTGTATATGTTGTTCAATGTGTAGAGGACAAAATAAAAACACAGACTCAGTAATTTAAGCAACGTATCTGTGAGCATAAAGAGAAGGAGAACAGAAGCAAACACAGACACTTCCTTGAAGATTGAGATAAGTAGTTATTTAAAAGCTTTCAAGAGGTGGGGGGACGGCACAGAGGGAAAAAGCAAACGTCTCTGCTGCCCAGGTTAGCTGCTGCACGTAGGGTCCAGGCTGGTGATGATGAGGACGCTCTGCCTCATATCGCCTCTGATTTTATTTTCCTCCTAGGTTACTTTTGGATCGTTTGATCCTATGCTGAGAGACAGTGGCCACTTTCCTTCTCTCTACCAGGTGGCCCCAAAGGAAACAACTCTGGCAGCAGGCGTGGTCTCCTTGCTGCTCCATTTCGGGTGGACCTGGGTAGGGCTGGCCATCGCAGAAGGACAGAAAGGTCTTCAGTTCCTTTCAGATGTGCGAGCAGAGATGGACAGGAACAGCGTCTGTGTCGCCTTTGTAAAAATGATCTCAACTCCTCTGGTGTCATATATCTCATATATATATCCCAATGACATTCTGAACAGAGTAGTATCACCAGTGAGGGTAATTGTCATGTACTATGACAACGAAGGTCTCAATGACATAAGCTATTTTATACAGAGACATTTAGTGACCTGGAGAGTCTGGGTGACAAACTCACAATGGCAGGCTGAAATGACTGGGAAAAGTTTCATACTTGATTCTTTTCATGGGACTCTCATATTTTCGAACCATCAAGAAGAAATTTCTGGTTTCAAGAATTTTGTGGAGGAAGCAAACCCTTCCAAATACCCAGAAGATACTTACCTCATTACATA
>PVKB01007951.1:0-24102 GCA_004027205.1 Ctenodactylus gundi
GCGGGGCGCGCCAGGGTAGGGGGGCGGGCCGGGGCTGGCACCCGGAAGAGCGGCCGGCGGTGCGAGCTGTCACGGGAGGCCGCGACGCCCAGGGCGCGAGCCGGCGGCCGGCCCGGGATGGACAAGCTGAAGAAGGTGCTGAGCGGGCAGGACGCCGAGGACCGGGGCGGCCTGTCCGAGGTGAGAGCGCCCGGCCGCGCCTCCTCCGGGCTTTCCTGGAAAGCGGCTCCCGCCCGCTTCCTCCTTCCCGCGCTCGCGCCGCCCGCGCCCGTGGCCTCGCCTGCTCCGCGCCCCTTCGGCACTCGCGTTCTCTGCCGTCGGAGTCGGGGCGGCGAGGCCGGCGAGAGGTCGCGCGGCTGACCGCCCGGCTGGGCCGCGGGGTGCCACGCGCCCGCCCCGCGCCGCGCAGGTGCGAGCGCCGGCTCGGCGGCCAGCCGTGTTGTGCCTCGCGGCCGGCGCCGGGCTCTGCAGCCTCCGCGGACCCGGAGCCCGCGTGTTGGCTTTACTGGGAAGAATTCGAGGGAGCCGCCGCCCGGCCGCGAGGCCGCGGGTTCCGCACCCTCTCGCGTACCGCCGTTCCCGCCTTGGGTGCTTTCACCGTTTGTCTTTGTTTTCCTTCCTGGAAGTCAGAAATCACGCTTTACTTTTCGGTGCATTTGTTACCCCGGTTTCCCCGTTTCTAGAGTGTTGGACGAGGTGAACCGGCCTCCTCCAGCCGGAAACCTCTAACCGCACTGCTTTCCAAGCCTGTCGCTCTCACCCACTTCTGGGGTTTTTATTCCGAGTTTTGTTTGATGATGGCCCCTCTACTCTGTCCCTGAAATCTCAGCCTACTTTCTGAATCTTCACCTTTAACAGTATAGGAATATCGGAACCGAGTACTAGAGACTGAAGCCACCTTTTATTTATTTGTTTTCCCATCTTACACCATCTGGAAAGAGTTCCTTTTATTTGTTGCCTTTGTTCATTAATCAAGGCTCAGGAGCAGTTCTATAGGTTCTTTTTTCTTGATTTCTGGACTCTATAGATTTTAATTTGTCCTGTCTGTGGAAGTGAATTTAATGCTTGTGTAATTTTTCTCATAGTATTAGTTTTACTTCAGATATTATGACAAATTAATCCCGAGCACACAAGACTTAAAATTTTATTTTATAATTTTAATATTTTAAAATATGAGTGGTGACCTCTGAGACACCCTGTTTTTATGAAGTCCAGGTTAAGCCTCCGGTGGTGGTGGTGGTGGTGGTGGTGGTAGCTCAGCAGGCAGTGGTAGTTGATCCTCATTGTCACCTAAGACTTTGTGGGCACAGACTGTCAGCAAAGTGCCTGGAGCATCTGGGACTGAAGGGGGCCTTCCTTCTGGGAGCCTCCTGGGGCTGGGGTGTTGACATGGGAGGGAGGAACCCGATATTGTACATTTAGAAAAGCACCCGGAGTGAATGCTGTATTACAAACATAAATGCTGAATTTTTACCCAAGATGGTGAGTGCCCGTTCTGAACACAGGGAAAGGCCTTAACTGTTGTAAATTCAGGTATGTACATTTTCCATCCATTTTTAAAAGGTTAAGTGCTGTTGTGGTACTCTGGAATAACTGCTGCCACTTTGCTCTTTCTGAGTGAGATTCCTGTTCACGTGCATCGGTGTATGATGTGTCCGGAGCCGAGCTCCTGATACACGTTGTGACCAACAGGCCTCATTTTCAGAGCTGTTTTGGCTTAGTTTTCACTTACAAGGCTGGGGCCTTCTTTAAAATATAGCATAATGAGATCATCTCGCATTTTCCGTGGCTTTAAGGCTAGCAAAGCCAGGGGATTCTGTGGTGATTTGTCTTTGCGTGGTGAGCTAGAGTTGGTGTCCTTACAATCTGCTAATTCACTTACATAACCTGTCAGAGGTCCACAGAAGTATTTTTAAAAATTCTTATTTTGACGCAGACCATAAAAATAGGAGTAGTTCTGGTTCTCCGACTTCTCCCAGGAGGCTGCCAATATTGTGTGGCGGCCTGTAATCATAAACAGACTTAGAAGTGTTCTCCTTGGTGCCTCATCTTCTGACACACCGTGAGTCCTGCTTTCCGTGGACTTCTTCCAAAAAGTATAGGTTTTGTGTTTCCTGACAAGGGCTCCTGGGACACGGAAGGTATGAAAGCCCCAGAGTGAAGCGCCGTGCCTTTCCCACCATCTTATGGTTACCAGTTCTCTTTCCCCAAACAATGCATAGCTTTACTTCTTGGCAAGGGATCCTCTTCCCTCTGCATCTTGGAGTCAAAGGGACCTTTGTGCACACGGTCCAGGCGACAGCTTGTAAGCACCTGGTGTACACGTAGTACCTAGGTACTGTTTTAGCTACTCTGACTCCTAAAAAGCACAACCTGTAGCAACTATGATTTAGAGGACTGAATTAATTTTCATACCATAGTAAGAAAGTATTTTTTAGAAGAAGGGTAACAACCAGGTATGCATGTGAAGAGCTAACTTGTAGCCACAAACAGTGGAACAACACAGAGGTGAAGCTATCCCCTCCTTGGAAAAAAATGATCATAGTATTCAGATGGATTCAGCTGGAGAGGCTGTAGGACCAAAGTGTCACTTTGGGAAGGTAGAAACCAGAAATATATTGTTGATAGAAATCTATTCCTTTTCTTAACGGTGATGGCAAGAGGCCGGATTCTCACTGCTCATTTGAGACTGTTGAGTGCTCTAAATGACAGGGCCAGTCCTATTGTGATATTTGATGGTGTGTTCTTAAAAAAGCAAAAAGGTTGAATCTTTTTGAAGATCTATTGGTGCTAAATAGTGCTCAGACATCAAATCCGGTGTAAGCCTATGGCCAGTTCTTTTCCTTCTGTGCATTTTGGTTGTTTTCGCCCTGGTACCGTGGGCTCTTTGCGTCCTGCTCACGTCGGAAGCATCGCAGTCTCGCACTTTATTCTAACCTTAGGGTAAAGCGTGGGTTGGGTGGAGGTGGCCTAACCCTGTTGTCTGAGGCTCGCCGGACAGCACATTATGCGTTGACTTTGGCTCTGGAGGGAGGAAGCACGGAACCGGGTAGTACCTCCACCAGGGCCTGGCACTGTGCCCTGCCACATGTTCCATCCCTGCGTGCCCCTGTGTAGCGTCTTAGGTTGCCACTCGCCTGTGGACTTCTGTGTGTGTGCTCTGTGGTACCGAGTGTCCGGAGCCCAGTTCGGTGTCAGTGACTTTGGGAGTAGGAAGAGAACCTTTTTGATGACCTACATACCTTTTTCGTTCTTCAGCAGTACTTGCCACACCTGAGGAAGCCTCTGGTCCTTCCCTTTAGGCTTCCAGTTTAGCAAGTTGAAAACTCGTCCCTTAGCGGGGGCAGCCACAGCTGAGTTGTGATGAGTGTAGTGGTGCCTGCAGCCGCTGTGAGGCGGCGGGCCGTGGGAGGCAGCAGTGGCCAGGCGGAGCCTGCACCGGCCGCACTGGGCCCTGCCTTGGTCTCTCGGTGCTGCTGGGAGCGGCTGCGCCCTCTTCCATCAGCCTAGAAAGGTTGAGAATTGGTTGTCATCTTTGACTGGGGAGGAGAACCATTGAAAGCTAAGTACTCCAGACTTTCCTATTTGAGTAGAGTGTTTTGAAAATCTTGGTTTCTCCTGAACTTTGCTCTGGGGAGGGAGTCAGCATGGTGGCTGCGAGTCAGGACGGACAGGGTAATAATTAATCAACTGGGCGCTGTCTCACAGTGGGACAGTTTCCCTGATGCCACCAGCACCTTGTAATTGCAACGTCTGCACGGAGAGTGAAGGAGAACGTGGATGGGTCCTCGGAGGGGCAGCAGGCTCCTCTCTCTGAGGGCCCAGCGGTGGTGCAGGAGCAGAAGCCGCTGCAGCTGGCTGGTGGAGCCAGGAGAAAATGAGGCCGCCCTGGGCCAGGCCCGGCCTGGGTTCTCTCAGGCCTTTCCAGCCGCGGTCCTGGTGCTGCCTGGGGCAGCTAGGCCTGGGCTGCTTTAGGGCTTGCTGGCATTCCTCCGTGTCTGGGCTTGAGGCAGGAGGTTGCCACCTCTGGAGGTGCTCCTGTGGAGATTTATGGTGGCTTTGACAAGAACTGGGCCTGGTAACTTTCTGTAGCTGTCAGCAGCACGTGAGATTCTATGCTCCTTTTTTTTACCCCCCTCAGTGTAAATTGTCTTTATGTCTAAATTTAACTTTGTGCTTCCTTTATTTTTGGTACATGCCTGCGTAGGTAAGCTTTTTTATTTTGATTGCAGGTCGTTGAGGCATCTTCACTAAACTGGGGTACCAGGATAAAAGGCTTCATCGCATGTTTTGCTATAGGAATTCTCTGCTCATTGTTGGTAAGATCGCCCCTTCTCTCCCCCTTTCCTCGGTCTCCTGTTCTGTTCTGCTCTTCACCGGGGTGCATGGATGAGGGGACAGGAGCCGGGGAGCGGGCCGGCTCGGGGTGAGCGCCGGGCTGTGTGTCCCTCACGCACGAATGCTCTGTGCCTCCCCTTCCAGGGAACTCTTCTGCTGTGGGTGCCCAGGAAGGGGCTGTACCTCTTTGCAGTGTTTTACACCTTGGGAAACATCGCGTCCATTGGGAGGTAACTGCTTTTTTTTACCTGAACTTCATGGGTCATTGGTTGTGAACATGGCTGTGGCTCGTGCTTGAGGGAGGCGAGGGAGAATTTCCAGTAATTTTCAGATTTAGGCAGTGAAGTGGTAGTTGGAAGAGCTTGTGTCACTGCTGTGACGTTTCACACGAGGACCTGTGGCCCGGAGCGTCGGCAGTTTCTCCCAGACGTGTAACGCCTCTCTCCCCACCTCCCTCCCCGGGGCTCTGAGGGGGCTTCTGAAAGACTTAGTGGGCCGGGGGCTGCGAGTGAACCTTACTTTTGGTGAGTCGGTTGTTACCTAGTATCACACCGTCCCAGGCCCGGCGTCAGCCCTGAGGCAGGGCATGTGGCCGGAGCTTTCGGGAGGCGGACAGCCGTTCTGCCCACTGCAGGTCCACAGGCACCGCACCTGAAGCTCCTTCCCTCTGCTGCCTCTGCTGCTCCAGTGCTGCCCACTCCCGCCCCGCCCCTCGGCGGGCAGCGCTGCCTGGCTCCAGCCGCGTGGTCCCGAGGAAGCGGCTCTTCTGCCTTCCCTAGTGCTCCTGACGGTGGCTGTGGAGCCCTGGCGGCTCAGGCTCCCTCCCCACCCCGCGTGACCACGCACCGGGGCTTGTGTTGACCTCTCTTACCTGGCTTCTCTGGGTCCCAGGGGCTGTGTGTCTGGTTGCAAGCACTGGTCACACTGCTGGGCTCTGAGGCTGCAGAGAGCATGCTGGCCAGCCAGGCAGACGGATAAATGGGTAACAGTAGGACGTGGTAAAGAGGTTCTGCCGGAGCAGAGGCTGCCGGGCTTCCTAGAGGAGGTGACCCCTGAGCTGGCCTTAGCTTTGATCCCCGTCTCTCTGTGACGTAAACCACTGCCTCCTCTATCCCCTAGCCGGGCCATTGTCAGCTGGGCTCTAGAGGCTTTTGGATAAAGCATCCAGGGTGGCTCCATGTCCCTCAGTCTGCGTGTAAGGAAGGCCTGAGATCCGGTGTCACCTCAGTCCCGCTCCTCAGCGAAGCTGTACTGACGTTTCTGCAGATGTCTTTTTGCTTCTGCTCGGCCGTCTTCTCAGATGAGGGCGCTGTCTCCCCTCCCTCCTCCAGCTGTCTGGGTGCTTGCTCCTTGGTCAGGACTGGACTCGGGTCATCTCCCTTAGGAAGGTGTTTCTGGTGCCTCCTGCTCCCAGTTACTGGTGACCTCCTCCTCTGGGGCTCCCTGCGCATCCACAGTTCGTGTGTCACCACAGGTAGTGTTTTGTTACATGGGGTTGTCACAGTCTGCAAGTCATTTAGCAGGGGCTGTACCAGTCTCTCACAACTCTGTGCTTGGCCGAAAAGTTAAGCGGGTGGCAGAGAGCATGACTCTGGCTACCTTCCTGTGGCTCACTTTATTGACACTTATGACAGTAAGGTGCTGGCTGTCAGAGATGTCTGATGTGCCTCCCAAAGCTTTCTCAGTTACTGACTTTTGCAGGGGACATTGGCTGTGGGCAGTGTGGTCTGGATGTGTTGTCTAGATTGATCATGATTACATGGGTGTGGTAGGTGGTTCAGAAGAGCTGTACAGCAAGTGCTGCTGGAGTGTGCTTTCCAAAGAACCGTGTAGGAGAGTAACAGAGGAAATGGTTATTTCCTGGAAATAAGTAGGAGTCTGTGCCTTTACCTATAATCTTAAATTTTTTGGTATATATGCTTCACTCATTTTTTAAAACTAGCCTTGATTGTTTTTATTCGTGTTGGTTAAAGAGATGCACTCTTATCTCTGAAATTTGACTTGGGAGAATAGACTTTAATTCTGCTTACTTCAAAGAAAGGCAGACCTTTTTTTTTTTAAGAATAAATCCATAGTTATTGTTTTCACCAAATGCCCAGCAGCTGATGCCATTTGGTTGGCTTGGTTTAAACGCTAGCTGTCATGTGTAGCTACTGGAATTATGCCATTAGGCCTTCCATGGGACTCAGCAAATGTGGCACTGATATGTTAGGTATGGAGGTCCTCTTCGCTTGAGATTGCTGTCGTCAAGAGCCAGCTTTCAGTTCTGTTTGCACAGGAGGCGTGTTCCGGATGTTTTCCAGAGGGCTTGGGTCGGAATGCCCTCAGCTTGGAGCCCAAGCTGTGTGATCTTGGATAAGGAGGTGGACCTATCTGAGCTTCATTTTTACATCTCTACAATATCTAGCTCACAAAGTTTTTAGGATGAAATGGGTAGTATGGTTTAGCCGAGAGTTGACAAATACAAGATGATGCCATTATTGTCATTAAAATTATTTTCTGGAGATTATGCAAGAAAGTGCTCTGCTTTTGACATCGCCGGCCGAGGGCTGGAGAAGTAGCATGGCAGGTAGGGCACTTGCTCGGCAAGCACAGGGCCCTGAGTTTGATGGTGCACTGCCACATCAGTCGGGCATGGTGATGCGCACCTGTGAAGTCAGCACTCGAGGCTGAGGCAGGAGGAATGCTATGAGTTGAAGGCCGGCCTGAGCTTCAGAGTGAGATCCTGTCTCAAAAAAAAACCCAAACAACCTAAATCTGCAAGCCAAGGTTTTTGCTCTTAAATTAGCTGATGGTTTTGGTTTTTGTTCTAGTAGGTAGATTGGCAAGGAGGCAAGGTATACCTATCAGAGGGGCCATATATACATGGTGTGAGCACAGCTGTAGAGCTACATGCACACAGGGCCCGGCTCTGTCCATGCTAGGTGGGTGGCCTTGGATCCATAACTCTGGGCTTCCGTTTCCTCATCTGTAAAGTAAGCAGGCCACTTGTTCCTACCTCATAGGTCGTTAATGGATTAAGTGAGAGTGAGGTGCAGAGGACCCTGGAGCACCGTCCCTGGCACAGAGGGACAGCGGTTGAGTCGTGAGCTGCTCTTTCAACCTGGGAGATCTTCGGGAGTGCTCATTGTGCCTCGGGTGGCTTGGTTCTGCCCTAAAGGGCTCATGCATGTGTTTGCCTCTTAGCACCATCTTCCTCATGGGACCCATGAAACAGCTGAAACGTATGTTTGAGCCCACACGTCTGATCGCAACAATCCTGGTGCTGGTGAGTTTGGCTTTATAGCTATACTTCTCATATGGGGGTTTTAGTTTCTGCTGTGTGGAGTATTTTTTATTTCTTCTTAGACCTAAACCTTAAGCCTTTTAAAAAAATGTTTTTTCTTTCATGTTTACTTACTATCCAATTTGTAGACCCACATGAAAGCAGGAAGCCTTCTCCCCCTAATAATCATAGCCCCCTTCCTGCCTTCGTTTTTGTGAGTTCCGTAAAGCTCCTACAGAGGGCACTGCCAGTCACATTAGCCTACTGCACAGCGGTACCAGAGCCCAGTGCCTCCCTACTGGAGGCACCCACGGGCAGAGCTTGGGGAATTACTCAGAAACACACAGCGTGCGTTCTCTGTCGTCTTCTAGGGTGGGCCCTTTTTTCCCACATCACTGGCTGACTTCGGGATTCCCAGATCCTCCTTTCCCAGGTGGTCTCCTTATGGGTGGCCCCCGTGTTGTGCTCCGTTAGCAGTGCCTTCACCTGGCCGTGTCTTTTTGCCTCATCAACTAGAATGCCTTATTTGAAGAGTCTTCCATGTGGCCCTCAAATAATCCCAGACTTGATTCTCTGGGCCCCTTGTGTAATTAGCAGCATCGTAGCATTTTACCTCGGTCAGCATAGTTTTGGCTGTATTTGCGTGCGTGTCCCTCGTTCAGGTAGGTCTGTTCTGTACGGCCGCGGCCACACTGCTGTAGCTTCTGGGTCCTCTCAGAGTCCTGGGTGCGGTGCTCGAGTTGGAGGACACGTCTGGGTGTGTTGACGGGGCAGCTACTGTTATTGGGGGACAGAGACGGAAGGCACAGTGCGGGGCTTGAGCTCCAGCTCTCCCTGGCCAGCTGCAGATTTAGGTGCCAGGGCAAGTGACTTCCAGAAAGAACCTTCTGAGAACAGACTCCCTAAGTGTCGGATGACATGTAAACAGCTGGCTTGCAGGCAGTGAGATTTGGTGACTCTTGTTGCCCTTTGCCATCATGTGCCTTCTGCTCCAAACTCACGTTTGGCAAGAGTTAAATACAGAGGTTTGTGGTAAGCTTGCTAGTACGTCTGAGTGAAAGGGTGAGTGATTCAAGAATGGGTAGGCAAGAAAATGGCTTTATTTGTGGTAGAGATTTTGAGAAAATTTGAAAATAGATTATCTGTTAATCTGCACACATCTTTGTTGACTAGTTTGATTCTATAATTTTGACTCTGTTACCAAACCTGGATGCTCAGATAGGCCAAGTGCTTTGAAGTGAAGAGTTCATTTCCTTGCTGTGGTCCTCGCAGACTGCGTTGAAGTGAGTCTTACCGGGAGCTGGTCAAGAATGGTATAAGACGCTCTTAAAGGTTTAAGTTTTGCTTTTCCACGTAGCTATTGCCTTGGGGTTGACTCACGTTTCCTCTTTCCTTGTAGCTGTGCTTTGCGCTGACCTTGTGTTCTGCCTTTTGGGTAAGTGGTACTTGGATTTTCCGTAGCCGGTTTGGTTTGTGCCCCTCGTCACACACTTTCCTGTAACCATATCATTTTTCTTTCAGTGGCATAACAAGGGCCTCGCCCTCATCTTCTGCATTTTGCAGTCTCTGGCCTTGACGTGGTACGTAACCTTTTAAGCAGTCCTCTCCCCCGTCGACCGCTGACTAGTGCAGCCTGTGTGTTGTGGGTGGGTGAGACGATTGGGAAAACACAGAAGCTCTTCAATTTAAGAATTCTCGGTGATGGGAGGGAAGTCAGGCTCCAGAGCCAAAGCGTGTCACCTCGGCCCAGGCCAGTAGGTGGCATCAGTGGTCTTGAGTGGTCACAGGAAGCTGTTTTTGTTGGCTGCAGCAGCAATTTTGCTGAACTCATGGTTGATTCTGAGATGAACAAATGTCAAGAAGCCACTCATGTCCAGTAAGTGCAAGGACAGTGACAGTATGCTGAAGGATGGCAAAAGAGATTGTTAGTCACATCCACAGAAGCAGAGAAGGAAAGTGCTAAAAAGAATAGTGGGTGTTGTGCTTGTGATGGAATGATTCATTAAAGACAGACGAGAAGAGTTGCCAGTGGTGGACAGGACGTCACAGCTAACAGAGGGAAAGCCATGTGTCTGTGGACGGTGGGGCTAGTGTTGGCCCTGCAGGCCTGTTGGCTTCTGGGAACTCCAGGGAAGCCAACCGTGGCGCCAGGGCCGCTGCAGACATGAGTTCTCAACACCGCGAATGGAGCTTCTGGTCCACAGCCTCTGCGAGTCAGGAGAGCATCCAGAGGAAGACGGCGCGTATGGAATCTATAGCTTCGGAGACATTTCTCTGATACTTTCGTAGTGTGTCAAGGGATGATACCACCACAACTGTCTCGGGTTAGCCAAGACTATGCTGTTTTAGGAAAACGTGTTTATTTTAATATGAAGAAAAGAGAAGAACAAAGATATTTTAGAGCAGGATCTGTGAACTCTAGTTTGATAGCAGTGAATCTTGAGTTTATGAACTTAGCACCTATTCCTCCTTTAGTAATTTAGACTTTAATAAAATACGCTGCCGCCCTGGCTTTTGGAATTCACCATGTTCACAAGAAAACGGGCTTCTATACTTGGTAAATGTGAGATACTGAGAAGAGTTATGGGGTGACTTTGGTGTGACACACACAGTTTGAATGTAAATGCTAAAAGCCTCGTTGGCTACCTTATGTGTGGATTTTGATTTTCTTTCTGGTACAGAAATTGGTACCCATGTGCGTGTGCTCTTGGTGGACGGATTGTGAAGCTTGTTTCAGAGTGTGGCCGCAGGTGAATGGTGAATCCTCCTTCACCACTTACATGTTCTGACTTCCTCCTCTTAGGGTCGACCGACTTCAGTTCTTTCTGATGTACGGGACCTGGCTGTTTAGAATTATGGAGCCTCTGCTGTGCGTAGCTCCTCCAGGCTGGGTGGCCCTGCGAGCTGGGGTTCTGCAGAGCGCCTTGGGCTCGGGCTCCTGAAGCGTCATAGCTCTGTTAGGTTTTTATTCGCCGAGTGGTCAGTAGTGTGTAGTTGTTTTTCCCTGTTATTTCAAAATTGAGGGGAGCAGAGCAGAAAACTTTTGTCAGTTAGGTTGAACGTAAATTCTTTTGAAGACTTATGAAATGTTATGAGACATTCTGGATTTTGTTAGTAGTCTTTCAGAAGAGGGTTCTTTTGCTGTCTGGGTAGCTGTAGTTCGCCCATCTGAGTGGTCACAGATGGCTTATTTGGTTAAAGCAGTACCATCGTGAGGCTGAGGTTGTAGGAGTTATCTCTATGTGGGTCTTTTACTGTCTTTGACTGCCTAGCTGTGCATGTGGCACCGTTTGTGTGTGTGTGTGTGTGTTGTCCCCGCATGCTTGTGTACATATGCCTGGGTTTTTGTGTGTATGTATACCCCACCCAGGCCAAGGAGGGCAGAGGATCTGTAGGCCTTCAAAGCTCAGAACCCCATTCCATTGGGTAATTTTCCACTCCCTTCATTCAGTTTGACCTCATGTTTGTTTTTCATTGTAGGTACAGCCTTTCCTTCATACCATTTGCAAGGTAAGACTGTGTATTTGGATGTAGAACTTCTACACATACGTTTGCATAGATCCTTGGAAATCAGAAAGTTTCAGAGAATGTACGTTGTATGTCTTCACTAACGTCCTTTGAGCCAAATGAGCAAAGCTCATGTGTCTGCTTTGTAGAGCGGTGAGCCTACGGTCGCCCTTTGCCTAGCTCATCAGAGTCACGCAAACAGTGATCTGTAGACTAGGCTACCAGCCCCAGGATTGTGAGTGCTCTGCTCTGTTACAAAGTGCACACACACCCGCACGCACACACACACTCTTAAACGTAGGTCTGCTCGAAATTAGCCACATGGACCAAGCCAAGTGGCCAAGTAAGTCTAGCATTCTGGGAGGCTGAGGCAGGAGGATTGCAAGTTTGAGTTCAGTCTGGGTGATGTAGTGACTTAGTGGAACTGTCTCAAAGATCAAAAGTAAAATGTGGACTGGGGCTGCAGTTCAGTGCAAGGGCTTGATCCCTCATGCCACAAAAACGACACAAACCAAACATTAATTACATGACCGTGGCCTCTGTTTTAGTGCAACCATTTAATTTCTCCTCCTCTGTCTCACTACTTTTAAACTGAAAATAAGCTTTTCCTTAATTGTGTTGAGGAGAAATCATGCCCAAACTGGGGACGAGAAAGGGCAGTCTTACACATTCTGAGTCCTGCTGACAGTGGGTTGCAGGTGCTGGGGCTGATTAGAGGAGAAACAAAAAGCCCAGCAAGTTAAAAGCAGCTGGTGGCCTAGGTTCTAGGAGCATGACCTTAGGACATACTCCGTGCAGACTTCAGAGTTTAGGTATGGTGGCTTGGCGGGGATGAGGAGGGGCAGGTGTGCGGCGGGGATCTAATGTTCGTGTGACAGAAACCAGAGCCTGTCATCTTTGACACCCAGTGACGTACTTGAAAACCTGCCAGTGTTCTGAATATTTCTTGTTACCTAGACCAGATTCATAATTTGTAGGTCTCAGTGCAAAATAAAAATGTAGGCCTCTTACTAAAAACTGATGAAGAATTTCAAAATGAAAGTATGAAGTCATTAACCAAAGATGGACCCTTGTGGGTACATGGCCCTTGGCGGTTGCACAGATTCCCTCCCTGAAGCTGGTTTGCTTGGTGTCCTTTTTTAGAGCTTCAGATGTGGTCTGGATTGGCAGATATAAGTTTTATGTACAAGAGTGCGTAGATGGATGGGATTCTGTTTGAAGTAGTGAGCTTCGTGTGGTGAGCTGATGCAGACGTCCTGCGGCGAGAGGGAATCACGAAGCTAGGTCCTGTCCTCGCGTTCGTAGCCTCTGTTAGTGTAGCTTTTCCCCTGGTGTTCATGTTTCTGTGGGAGAACTGTTTTGTGCTAAGTAAGTTTGGGAAGCAGGTTGAGCGTAGTTAGGCAGTTCCTGCTGCCTGGCTTGCCAGGTCCTGTCAGGTGCCGCGTGAGCTGCGTAAGGGGCTCGCTGGCCATAAAACCGTTGGTGACGTGCCGAGCGTGTCTTAAGACACCACCTTGGAGTCACGTTGATGCCAGCATGCAGTACCTGTTAGGTGATGGCAGCTGCTCACCTCTCCCTTCCTCGGTGCCCTTGGCGCAAGGGCAGCTGAGAGCGCAGGAGCAGAGCTGGGGAGTGCCCAGGGGGTGGTGGAAGTGGGCAGCCTTCGGTGGAGAGACTGGTCACTTCCTCGGGCACTTTTCCCTTGCCTCTGCACTGACGCCTGTGGACTCCGTAGTCGGTTACTAGTCAGCTGGTTGTAAGTGCTCTTAGTACTGGCAGAAAACTTGCTGTGCTAGGGAGCTCCTGACAGATGTCCTTGTATGAGCCCAGGGCTTTCACACGGAGCTACGTCCCTAGCACATTGTGATTTTGGTTTTGGGACAGTGTCTTACGAAGATGTTAAGTTGTGCAGGGTGGGCCCAAACTTTTGATCCTCCTGCCTTAGCCTCCCAAAGTGCTGGGATTGTAGGCCTGTGCCACCAGGCCTGGCTCTGACTGACAGTCTGTGCTTTGTCTGTATCTTCCTTTGATCATGGTTGTGGCTGTCATTTGTTGGACACCTACCTCTTCTCTGCAGTGCCTGTAGAGACCACAGCCACTAGCTAGTCTGCAGGGTGAGTGCACGTGTCGCTCTGAGAGATGGGGAATTGGGAACCTAAACAGGGCAAGGAACTAGCGCAGGAGAGCCACAGGTAGATGTGCGAGGGGAGTAGGTCTGCCCCACAGGCTAGGGCTCTCGCCCTTCCTGTGCCCGTGAGGCTGCACAGCTGTTCCATGCAGTGGGCCTGGGGCTGGGTGGGTGGGGATGTCCCTTTCATCTTTCTGTTTTTCCCTTCTAGGGACGCAGTGAAGAAGTGTTTTGCTGTGTGTCTTGCATAACTACAGATTCCGCAAGGCTGGATGCCCTGGAGCGCTTCGTACATACCCTTCAGACCTCTTGTCTCACAGACACGTGCCTTTTATCTTGCTGCAGGCAGTGGGCTTGCAATTCTAACGTGTGTGGGTTTCCTCTGGAAGCAGTGGTATGTTCCCAGACGCAGTGTCTGTAGCACCATGGGAGAGGTGGGGTCTCTGTCCTGTGGAGCAGAATCTTTTTCCTGCACCTCTTTTTTCTTTTTGGATACTGTCGCCCTGAATTCTCATGAATAAAAACCTTGTCAACAGCAGCAGCTGAGTCTTGGGAGCCAGGTGGCACCCAGGCAGCTCCATCAGAGATCAGAGACCAGCAGTAAGGGTCAGAGTTCCTGGGAGTCGACCGGCACTTTGCAGGCGTCCCTGAGCATGGAGACCGTTGCTGCCACCCCACAGCACCAGCGCCGCCACCCTGTGTCCGAGAGCACGTGGTTCTGCCCCCTGGTGCGGGCAGCCCGGCAGATGAGCCTGTTGGCAGCATGTGCTGTCTCTGAGTTGGGACCGGGCACTCTTGCCGTTGTTCTGAGGCACAGCTGACTGCGGAACGGGTGTTCTACACACTCTTTTCCTCTTGGTCTCTCCTCCCCTACCTGCCCGTATCTGTCCTCCTGGCCCCGGTTAGAGAGGGGACAGAGTAGCAGGGAACACTGCTCTTTGCTTTTGGACAGAGCCGAGAGGAGGTAAACAGTCTCACGGGCTTCTGTCTTCATGACTTAGACATGTTCACTTTTAAGTTGATATTACTGGGCCTCCTTGGCGACAGTGGTCGCTGGCATGTCTCCAGCTGTGCCTTCCGTGACCTCTCCTGACTCCTCCTCATCGCGGTGGCCTCCTTGTGCCTTTCCTCATCCCCCGTCCGTGCGTCACACGTACCACCCCGACCTGCTGCCCTCTCCCCCTCCATCTCAGGCAGCTGGCCTCTGCGTCTGTTGTGGGTCCGTTGCTCCCCGTGCGCCTCCTTAGCTGCTCCATTGAGGTGACCCATTTGCAGATGGGGTGGCTCACAGCGCCTGGCGTGTGAGTGAGCCCGAGCAGCCTTTGCCTCCTCCGGCCGCCGTGTGGCCGCTGTCAGCCCGGCCGGGGTGCCCTGTCCGGAACCACAGTCCCCAGCTGCGGCACCTGCCCGTCACCTCCGATGGCTACTCTGCGTTAGTCACAGGCCCTCCCTCCGCTTACTCACCGGATGCTGAGAGAGCAGGAAGTAAAATGCATTCCAAGTAAGGTTGTTTTTTGGTACCGCCATGAGCGTTGATGATTAGCAAGTGGATCTTACCTTTAAAAAGTATGGAGGGGCTGGAGGAATAGCTCAGTGGTTAAAGTACTTGCCTAGCAATTTCTCAGCCAGGGTTCAGTTCCCCAGCACCCACTGCATAAGCTGGGTGTGTTGGTGCGCACCTATACTCCCAGCACTGAGGAGGCTGAGGCAAGAGAATTGTAGTGTGGACCTCATGGTCAGTTTAGAATCAGCCTGGACTTGAGAGTGAAACCCTGTCTCAACAACAAAAAAAGATGTGTATAGAATTTGGCTGGCTCGGCGTCTGTGTCTGGTAGCCCTCTGAGAGTGACAAGTGCTGCGGTGTAAGCAACGAGACCCCACAGAGTGAACGGGGAGACAGTGCACAGCCCTGTGGCGTGACAGCCCACACTGGGTCTTCCTGGCGCTGTCTTTTGTCAGGTAACCGAAAATCAAATTTATGAGCTATTCTAAAACCTCATTTTTTGGTAAATAAAAAAATACAGTGTTTAAAGCTGTCATTAATCCATTTCCTATGATTTTTAGCATATTGTAAAAAATTTAAACATTCAAGATTTGGAATACATTTAATATGTAATAATTTATATACAACATTGTTTTAAAGTGAGTAAACTTTCAGCAGAAATTAAATAGGGATTTATATGAACTTAATTTTTGGTAAGTTACCCAAAACACTAAATTGCTTGGAAATTTTTATTTAAAATTGGGTAGGAAATGATGTTAAGATACCTTCTGATCCATCACTGTGTGCCGTCCTGAGAGGGGTGGTCTGATTTGGTGGCGAGAACTCGAGGCAATGTACTTGACTGCAGCTCGCTCGGGCCAGGGAGTGTGGTTCTGTGGTTCCACCGTGGTTCTGTCCAGGTCTGGCCCAAATGCACGGTGACGCCCCTAGCACCTGAAGCGGAGGCTTTGTTGTTGGTTTATCAGGTTTCCGTCGTAGTAAGGAGAGTGGGAATAGTGGGGCCTTTGTTAGTGTACATTGACAAAACACTTTCTTTTTGGCAAGAGCTGATAACTGGTAGTAGATGTAGAAATGTATAAAATAGCTTTCTTAAAACTTCTTCTCCTTTTTTTTTTTTTTGTTTCCATGGTAGGAATCAAATCCAGGGCCCCCTGCCTGCAAGGCATGCCCTCTACCCCTGAGCCACACCCCCAGACCCTGAAAATAAATTCCTCTAGGTACTCTGATCAGAAGCCAGGGAAAAATGAGTGCAGCGGACAGGAGAAACTTTGCTGTTTAAGATGCAAGGCCACTCTACACCGTAGTGACCCACAGTAATGACATGTGCGTTCACAACAGAGCAGTGCCACACTTGTAATAAGCAGCCACCAAACACCAGAACAGGAGCAGAAGGACGAATGGTGCCCGCAGAAGAAGGGGCTGGCCTTTCAGACCTCACAGGCATCCGTGAAGATCAAAGTGACGCTGCTGTTGGGGGCAGCATCGCTCTGACCGTCCACGGCTCATGGTGCGACAGATGTGCCCGTGCTAGGGACAGACGACCTTGTAATCTCTCCTAAGGTGCCACTGGCTGTAGTTTACCAGTGGCTTTGTGGCCTTTTGTGGAAAGTGTTCCATTTTTCCTTTTTAAATATATTTGCTTGACCTAGCAAATTTGCATAAGGAAAGGGAAAATCCCTTTGAACTTTTTTGTTTCTTGTCAATCCAATTTTGAAGTTAGGAATGAGAATATTCTAAAGCCCACGGTGAGGACTGGAAATGTGTGTAGCTCAGTGGTAGAGCTCATGCCTAGCATACGTGAGGTCCTGTGTGGATCCCCATAACCAAATAAAAGCCTCCTGTGAATTTGTATGCCTTCCAAACATTGTGCCTGTTTAATATGATGAACTTTTGAAATATTTTGTTAAAACATGAATCAATTTTATAATTGTATAGATATAACTAATTTTGAATGCTGATTGCATAATTGAATTTTTAATACCAAAATATATTGTTGGGTACTACTTCTCCTACCTTGAGAATTTATTTCAGATAAATACTATTGTGTTCTTTTTACTAACATTGCAGAGAGAAAGAATATTGCTGGTAACTTGTCTCTGTCTTCTTTCTCTTGCCACAGTTATTACTGTATTTGACCTCTTTTCCCCTTCTCCAATAAATGGTTATATTACAGTCTTTAATAAATCTAGTGTTGTTTCTTTCCACGCCTTTTTTTCCAGGAACTACTAAGCCACATGAAGATTTTTACCATCATAAGGAAAGGCCATATTTTTAATCTGAATTCATAATGTGAAATACACATTGGAGACACTTAAGATTTTTTTTCCTGAGTATAGGTAATGCTCTTTTTCAAATAAGTTGGAATTTATCGTGAGTCTAATCACAGTTTTCAAGGGATTTGAGAGGTACGTATCTTACTTGCATATTTCAGAATGCGGATTAACCCAGGGTCTCCAAAACAAGCTCCAGAATGTTCCCTTATACGTAACTGGTTTAGTTTGTGTGTATACACCAGGTTTTTAGATTAATTGGCATGAAATTGTTCATAATATTTCCTTATGCTTTTATAATAACTAACATTTTTTAAATTTTTTTCTTTTATTTCTCTTATTTGTGTTAAAGACCATTGCCAGTTGAGTTATTGACGGCCTGAGAAACAAAAGGTTTCTAGGACCAGGCAGAATTCTATTCCAAAGATGGTTCTGAGTACCCAACCTTACCCCATGTATAGTTACATTTAGCCAGAGGAGAGGAAATGACAGAAACAACTTGGTTGTCTGTAGTCAGCATTTTTCCTGTGTGGATGTGATCTTATCACTAGTCAGCCTGTGATTGGCTAAGCTCTGGGACTGCTATGATTCAGTTGCTGGTTATAAGGATATACTACAGTTGCAGTTTGTTCACACATGAAGATAGTTCACTGTGTGTGGAGGCCCTCGGGACCAAACTTACTGGGCAAGCACGGAGGCTCGTGTCGGCTAATCTAATCCAGCATTGGAAACTTGTGTCGTCGCTGCCTTTGCCTTCATCAGTGTAGTTAGAGGTTGATTTGTTTTTCATTTGCCTTTTCAAAGAAAGGTTTGTTAAGATTTGAACATAGAGTTAAAGGAAGACGCGAGTGACCAAAAATACCAAGCTATTGTTAATATTTGAGGTTAAAAAATAACTTTGAAAATACATTCATAGGTGGTAAAATTGTAATGAAAAGAAAGTTATTTGCGTAACTGTTAGGATAGTGATAACTTTGGGAGAGACAGAGACACGTTGAGAGGGGGTGTGCTACGAGGATACCAGGGGCTACTAGTCATCCCTTCTTTATCAAATGTACTTGATTTGCTTGTGTACTTCTAATGTGTTATGTTTTCCAATAAAAGAACCATTTTCACTGATTTTGACTGTTGTCTTTTATTATTTTTTCCTTATGCTATGTTAGGGTTAATTCATTTCTAGCTATTTAAGGTGGAAAAATAAATGGTTAATGTTAAAACTTTTCACCTTCAGTGGTACACACCTATAATCCTGTCTGAGGTGAGCAGATTTTTTAAGCTCAGAATGTTGAGACCAGCTTAGACATCCCCAGGCTTAAAGAACAAAACTATCTTAGAAACAAAACTCCAAAGTTTTCTGGTAAAATTTTAATAGAAAGCTTTCTTTTAAGTGTTGCTTTAGCATAATCTTGGCAAATTTTGATAGGATATGTTTTCAATTTAAGTTCAAAATGTTTCTTTATTTTTCTGTAATATGTTGGTTGACCCATTGGTTACTTAAGATTGATTTTAACTTCTAACCATTTGAGAGATTTTTCAGATATTTCTTGATTTCTAGTTAAATTTCACTGTAGTCAGAGTACACATTCAAAATAATTTTAATCCTTTATTGGACTTGTTCTTTTGGCCTGGTTGAAACTTCATCTTAGCCTAATTTGGTGAATGTCCATTGTATAACTCAGAAGAATGAATTTTGCCACTGTTGGGTAGAGTATACATATCAATTCAGGCAGATTGGTTAATAGGGTTGTTTGTATTCTAACCCTTACTGGCCTTAAGTCTGTTTTACGAGAGAAGTAACAGTTACAAATTGTATTTAAGTGTGTGTGTGTGTTTGTGTGTGTGTGTGTGTGTGTGTGTGTGTGTGTGTGTGTGTGTTTGCATTTTTAACCGTTCTTTCATTTTCATCTTGAGCTCTGCTAGTGTGTTGTGGCTCTTCACAGAAGCAGCATTGACTTCACTCACAACTTGCTTTGTTACTGAGACTGGTGGTCATACGCACCAAGAGGCATGAGAAGTTCATTACTGTGGTGCTTTGGGGAAAGGAGGGAAGTCTTCCCAAGCAGCTCAAAATGGGCTTGAGAGCACGAGGTAGGCGGCGCGTTCTCGAGTGTGGGGCTTGGGATGGGTTGGGTCTCCGGCCAGCTCTAGTGGATGGACTACCTGGGCCTGCTTGTCACTTGTCCCCTGTGCAGAAGGCAAAGAGGGCGGGGTGAGGTTGAGGAGAGGTCAGCAGTTTTGTCACCCTTTGTCCCTATAATGAGATACCTGAAGGTAATCAACTTGGAGGTGTTTGGTTCATGGTCTCGGAGGTTCCAGGTCATGACAGTTGGCACCATTGCTTTGGGCTCGGAGGAGCCCATGGCAGGAGCTGTTGCACTCAGTTGCTGCTTATCAGCTCATGGCTGCGAGGTAGAACAGAGAAAGGCACTGGGGCTTTGCACTCAACTACCTAAAGGCCTCACTTTTTTTTTTTTTTTTTTTTTTTTGAGACAGGGTCTCGCTTTGTAGGCCTCACCTCTTACGGATCTCACTACCTTCCAGGAACACCCCCTTCGAGACCTTGCTTTAAACATGGAAACCTTTGGGAGAATGTTCAGATCTACACAGCAGACACTGAGAGAGAACGGAGACGTCAGATTCTAGAATTACACATTTTTAGAATGTTCATTGGTTTTTGATGTAGTGAAATATATGAAATCCCTTTCAACTTGGGAGTTGGTGCTTATACAGATCGTGGCTTTCCCTTCCCCTCTCTGCTGCCCCTTCTCCCTTCTGTCAACCTATGATATGGTCTATTTTGGAAGATGTCCCGTGTGCTGCTGAGAAAAAAAGTGTGTTCCGTTGATGTTCAGTGGGACACTATACGTACCAGTTAAGGTCACGTGTTCCATAGTGTGGTTGAACTGTAATATTTTTTTGTTGATTTTGTGTTTAGTTCACCTGTCTATCTACCATAGTTGAGTATTGAAGTTCCCTACTATAATTGTATTGGGGCCAATTTGGCCTTTGAGGTCCAGTAATTTTTGTTTTAGAAAATTGAGTGCCCTGATGTTGGGAGTGTATATATTGATAATTGTGACTTCTTCCTGTTGAATTGTTCCCTTAAGCAGTATGTAGTATTGTCTCTCCTGATCTGTTTTGGTTTGCAGTCTGCTATGCCTGAGAAAGCTGTTGCCACCCCTGCTGGTTTCCTGGGACCAGTTGCGTGGAGTATTGATTTCCATTCTTTTATTTTCAGTCTGTGCTTCTTTACAGGTAAAGTATGTCTCTTGCAAACAACAAATTTTGAGTTTTTGTTTTTTGATCCAATCAGCCAGTCTGTGCCTTTTGTTAGGTGAGTTGGAACTATTAACATTCAGGGTTATTATCGTTGCATATTTGCTACATCCTGGCATGACGATTCTTCAGTGTTGATTATATGATCTTCACTCTTGCCAGTATGTTCTCCTCGTTCTGTTACTTCCTTTCATCTGGGGTCTTTTGTGCTGTTGGTCTCTCTATCTCTGTCTAAGATTCCTTTAAATATTTTAGGCAATCCTGGGCTAGTGGTCATGCATTTCTTCAGATTTTCTTTATCATGAAAAGTTTTAACTTTTCCCCTTCTTTTGAAGTGTCGTTTGCCAGGATATAGCAGCGATTTATGGGCTGGCATTTAAGTTCCCTTAGCACAGGGACATGCCCCATAATCTCCCAGCCTTTGGTTCTGTGTTTCATACTACAACTGTTCAACCCTTAACATTAAAAAGTACAGTTTACAACAATGCTTCTGTCTAAATAAGTATAATATTAACCTGTAGAAATGTTCTGTTGTATCACCATCACTACTAAATTAGTGCTCTGTTGCTTACCTAGGCTAAACTAAACCACCAGAAGTGATCAGCCTTTAGTAGGCTCCAGCCACTATTCCCTCTGGATATTTATCTTTGGTTAAAAGTATTCATATCATCTATAGACATATGATGACAAGATATCAACTCATACAAACATTCCACTCTTTTTTTTTTTTTTTTTTGATACAGGGTCTTCCTGTGTAGTCCAGGCTGGTCCTCAGCTCACTATGTAACCCAGGATGGCCTTGGACTTTGTAATCCTCCTGCCTCAGCCTCCCGAGTGCTGGGATTACAGGCATGCATCACCACACCCAGCTTCTGTGGTGCTAGGGGTTTGAACCCAGGGCCTTGGGCTTGCTAGGCAAGCACTTTAACTGCTGTGCCATTCCTCCTGCCTTCCACTCTTATAATAGATGTGACCTATACTACCAATGGAGTTTCTCTACAGGTTGTCTAGTAACAAAAGATTTTGTTGAAGGTGACACTGAATTATTGTTGATAATATAGAACAAAGCCTACCCTAATGATCGATGTCTCCTTGAACAGTATACAATTACTGCTACTTGACATGTCCAGCCATATGTCCATGTATTATCAATACTTAACAATACTATTAATAAGATTGTGATAGGAAAAAAAAACAGTATTTGTAGGTTAAACCAAAGCACGAGAGATTAGAGGACAGCTGATAAACACTAGAAACAAAAAAAGGAACAGGATGAGTTGTTTGAAACAGAGTATGTCTTCAGAATCTGTAGAAAGGCTTTTCAAAAAAGGGCATAAAGAGCTCGTTGAGAGAGAAAGGAATGGAGAAACTAACAACAGAAGCAGAAGGGAAAGGACATTAGGAACTAAAAAGTGAAGAAAACCCCACAAATCAATAGCAAAAAAAAAAAAAAAAAACCAAGCTCAATAATATACCCACAAAAAACCACTAAAGTGAGGCTAAAGTCCAAAAAGGGCAAAATTATCCCCCTGCAATATCCATAGGGGAAGTCTCCACATTCAGGACCTTGGATGTAGCTGGTCAAGGGGAAAGGCGTAAGTTCCCTGTCTTCTCCTGGTGACTCAGGCTGTAAAGATGTTTCGGTGCACTGCATTTCCTGCCATTCCGCAAGCTCGCAGTGTGCTTCCACGTCCCTTCTTTGGGCCTGCTGGCGGACGCTGGCTGCGCTTCCAGCACTGTGACTCTCGCAGTCCCCAGCTTTAAGGCCCTCCAGAGGGACCTCGCCTGCCTCCCCATGGCAGAGATGACTCCACATTCCATGGCAGCTTTGGTCCTGTGGTCGCTTCCGGTCCAGCAGATGCTCTGCCTCCCTGGGGTAGGCTGTAGAGGAAATTCCTGTACTTGATTTGTGTCTTCTGGCCGAATCTTGCAGAATGCCTACAAAATGATCCTTCACCATCACCATCTTGGTTTCGCCCTCAAATGTCTTTAATTCTAAAGGAAAGATAATAGTTGGCACAAAGGGAATCCTTATTTTTCGTTTTTTGAGCAGTCTCTATACTGATTCCCATAGTGATTTCACTAACTTAGCACCAGCAGTGTAGATGGATTACTTAAACCTTGCCAGCACTTGCTGTTTTTGAGTTCTTGATGATAGCCATTCCTACTGGAGTAAGATGGAATCTCTGTGTTATTTTGATCTGAGTTTCTCTAGTGGCTGAAGTGGCTGAACATATTTTTTATATGTGTATTGTTCTTTCGAACTTCTCTTAAGGAGTGCCTGTTTACTACAATTGCTCATTTTTTGATTAGTTCTTATATCGGGGCGGGGCATCTATTTCATCTTTCTATATATTCCCTGCCTGAGGCGTAGCAACATGTTTTCCCTGTCTGTAGATTGTGTTTTCTTCGCTTGTTATTCCTTGTGTAGAGCCTTTCAACTTGATAATCGCACTTGTTGGTTCTTGGTGACAGCCGGTGTTGAAAGTCCTTACGTCTGTCTCCAGAGGTCTCACGTTTTTTATCTCCCACAGACTTTATGTTTCTCTTTAATTCATTGTGATACTATTTTTAGTACAGGGTGAGAGATACGGGTCTGGGTATGGACCTGCATGTGGATAATCACTTTTGCCAGCACCATGCGTGTAAGAGCTGTCCTTACCACGGTGTATGATCTGCCGTATTTGTCGGAGAAAGCGCCTGGGCTTGTCTTCATCTTTTATTCTGTTTCATTGACCCACCTGTCTGATTTTGTGCCAATACTGTATTTTTTAAAAAAACTACTGTTGCTTTGTAACATTACCTTAAATCTGGAATTGCGATGCCTCCTGCTTTGCCCTTGTTGCTCTGGATTGCTGAGTGTGTCCTTGCTAACCCCTGTGTCCCCACACCAGCAGCGAAACACAGGACGATACCGAAGGAATGTTTGCTGAGCGAGTGGGAGTATACGTAGCGACAGGAGGCTGTGAGCAGACAGACCTAAGCCTCCAGAGATAATGTTGAAGCTTCCTCATCTTTTGAGGCCTTTCGATGGCCGGGTCGAGCCTGGGTTGTCAGTGTCTGTGGATAACAGAAAATTTTCCAGGGAAAATCTCTCTTACTGCCGCTAACCAAGGTCAGACGCAATCTTCCCCTTATATATGTGAAAGTCAGTCTTCATCTGGCACGAATATCATGTCGTCAGTCCCTCCCATTTAGCTTAAATTGTGCTGTAATACAGAACAGTAATGCCACCAGCATGCAAGAGCGATCAGATGACCCCAACCGAAGCTTCTGGAAAAGTCGGAGAAGCGAATGGGCTACAGGCCAGGAGAGTAGCGGGAAAGAGAAAGCCTGGGCCTCGGCTCTGCGGTCTACTTCACAGAGAGGGCTCGAAACTGACCTGTGCCAGCTTGGGGTGGGGTGGGGAGCGAGGACTTGGAGACAGACAGCAGGTGTGTGGACGGAAGAGAACGGGGATGGGGGGACACCAGGGAGACAGACGGCTTGCTGGGGGTGGGGAAGGAGGGGAAGACGGCCGAAGGAGAAAGGGAGGTCACATCAAGGACACCAGCACGCTACCAGCGGCTCACCTGAGAAACTAGCGATGACAGGAGCTTCAGGCCGGGCTCCTTCGCTGTTCCGCAGCGGCTTCTTGTGATTTGTCTTCCCCTCCTAATCTAAAGGGTGAAGGGGACTTTCTGCCTCCTGGGAAAATCCTAACCGTAAGGCTCTGGGAGAAGGATTCCCGAGGAAGCAGAGCCACGCACTGGGGAAGCAGCAGCAGGACGCTGCGGACAACGGGAGCCAGCTGGACCGAAGTTAGACTTTCTCC